>WNWK01028086.1:0-25711 GCA_009830355.1 Cherax destructor | reverse complement strand
GCGTTTTTGATGGGGGGAATGGAGACGGGGGGTTTTTTTGGGACATGACGATCTGTTGGAGGTGAGCAGGGTAACATTGTGTGAAGGGATTCAGGGAAACCAGTTAATTGATTTAGTTGGACTTGCCCCCCTGGAAAGGGGAAGCAATGCCTGCACTTTAAAGGGGGGGTCTGAGATAGTGACAGCTGGGGGGGACTTTTCTCAGCTGTAGTATCTGAGCTCCTCTGAAAAAGACAGTGATTATGTATGAGTGTGGTGAAAGTGTTGAATGATGATGAAAGTTTTTTCTTTTGGGGATTTTTTTTTTTTGGGTCCCCCTTTGCCTCGGTGGGAGACGGCCGACGGTTAAAAAAAAAAAAAAAAAAAATGATTGAGGTGTATAAATGGAAAACAGGAATAAATAAAGGTGATGTAAATAGCGTGCAAAAAAAATATCTAGTATTGACAGGACTCGAGCAATGGTTTTTTTTTGGGGATAAATTCAGATTCAGGAAGGATATAGGAAAGCATTGGTTTGGTAATAGAGTTGTCGATGAGTGGAACAAACCCCGAGACAGTTATAGAGGCTAAAACATTGTGTATTTTTAAAAAATAGGCTAGATAAATATATGGGGGGTGGGGGGTGAGTTGGATCTGACTAGTTTGTGCTACTAGGTCAGATGCCGTGCCCCTTTCCCTTTAAAGTGAAGTAACCTGACCTGGCTGGGTCGGAGCATTGGCTTAAGCCGGTGGGAGACTTGGACCTGCCTCGCATGGGCCAGTAGGCCTGCTGCAGTGTTCCTTCTTTCTTATGTTCTTTAATTTTCTAATGCAGGGTAATCAAATCTTTAAGATACAGTGGCAAATTTAAGTCTCCTACGAACATCATAAATTATAGACTTGACAACATGACCTTTCTAAAATTGAGATGTCAAGTCAATGGTGATACTCCTAAGGCATTTGTATTCTCTAAAGCTGGCAAAATTGCAGATCTAGAGAATGAGCAAGAGATCACTGTCTCTTTGCACCTAATTAGTCAAGCACCTCAACTACTGGAAATACAGTACCTCCAATGTCTTAAACTGTATGCCCTGTAGAGAACCCTGAAGTGGCTCCTTAAGAGAATGGAAGATATAGTAGATGACGCAAAATAGCCCCAATGAAAAGTAGAGGTGCATTAAATACTGTCTATTAAGAGATAACTCTTAGAGCATGTTCCTTAAATATTTTTAAACACTGGCTGTCTCTCACAGAGGTAGATTGACTCAAAAAAAAAAAAAAAAAAAAAAACTTTTACTATCAAATTTATCTGCTGTCTTGCCAGCATTGTGCAGTCATCACCCTTGAACTGCAACATCTCACCCTTCTTTCAGAGTGCAAGCACTACTTCCTACCTCCAAAAATCAAGGCCAGGTATCCAGTTTTCCTGAATCCCCTCATCCATGTTATCCTGCTAACATTCCAAAAGCATGCCAAGAAATGAAAGCAGCTAGTCTCCACAAGCCTGATGATGCTCAAGCCCCTAGCACTCAAAACCTCCTTTATCCTCCCTTCCTCCAACCTTTCTTGGGATGACCCCTTCCCTTTTCCCACCCTAGATTTATAATAAAAATAAAATCCAAATAAAAATTCCCTCTTAGTTACCCCATACTAATCCACCCCTCTAAATGCCAAAATCACCTCAACAACTTCTGCTCTCTGAATTATACTTCTTATAATCCCACTCAGTCTTCTAATTTTGATGCTCTAAATTATATGCATAATAATCACACAGAATTATGCCTTCAAGAGAAAGAACCTCATGAGTTCCTGCAAACATTCCCTGATCAGCAAAGCTGTAGTGTTTAAGCCACACTCTTAACCAGTCCTTGCCCTGACTCTAGTTCCTCTGTAAGACTGTTAACTCTTTGACTGTCGCAACCCCTAATCCTGAGTGCTCTCCTGTTGTCGCAAAATATTCGAAAAAAAAAAAAAAAATCTTATCAAAATGTTAAGATTATTTTTCTGATTGTTCATATCCCATTTTTTTTTTTTTTGCGATCAGTACTTACCGAGATATGGAGGCATAAAGTTGGCAAAAAATGAGCCGCATATGGCAACAGCGGCGAATGCTGCTCACCCGGTAAACTTTGGTCTTTCTTTCGTAGGTTTGTTTTTTTCACTATTTTATTTTTTTTCGTAACTTATGTGGCCTGTGAGACCAAAGTAAGGTGCAATGCATGTATATATATATACACTCGTTGTATGCAACACAATAATCGCACAAACATTAGTATCATTATATTGTTTACAAAACTTGTTTACACCAACCAACAATAAAAAAAAATATTTATTACCATTGTTCTGTATATACACATATATAATGACTGGACTCTTTCCATCAACTGATATTTAGCACTTCAAAGCTCCAAGTTGTGTCTGTGTGTGTGGACATCTAAATTTGCTGAGTCAGGGTAAGGCAGCTGTCAAAATTACATTATACCATTACTCACCACCCTACTGCCTGTCAACCTGTCAACACAAATGGGGTAGCATGTCTTCTCCCCCACAACCTTCCTTCCTTTCTTACCTACCTTCCTTTCTTCCTTCATTCCTTAATTCCTTTCCTACTTATTTCCTTCCTTCCTTCCTCTCATCTCTCCCTTCCTGCATTCCTTTCTTCCTTCATTTCCTCCTTCCTTACTTCTTATTTCCTTCCTTCCTCTCATCTCGTCTTACCTTCCTTCCTTCCTCTCATCTCTTCTTTCCTTCCTTCCTTCCTCTCATCTCTTCTTTCCTTCCTTCCTTCCTCTCATCTCTTCTTTCCTTCCTTCCTTCCTCTCATCTCTTCTTTCCTTCCTTCCTCTCATCTCTCCTTTCCTTCCTTACTTTCTTTCTTCCTTCCTTCCTTCTGGTATCCTGGGCATTGCTTTCGGTCACAAACTCCTCAAAACCATGCAATTTATCTTCAGAGACACTTCCATCTGTGTTAGAGCTATCATTGAGGAAGAGAACAGTCCCAGATGGGCCAAGGAGTCAGATAATTCTTACCGCTAGGCATGCTGAACAAGGACTACTGAAATGGCGTTCCCACAATGTACCACTGGTTGCCCGATTTTTTTTATACTGTGCACACTGATCACACAGACCCATTCTCTCACATGTAGGCCTACCAGCTTTCTCCCACTTGACTTGAAGCCGCTAGAATTTACGCGTATTAATACGTCCGAAACAGTGGCTCGTAAGACGTATATCAATTGGTGTCAATTGCTGGGTGGACAAATACGTACTGTAAAGAAAATGCAGTAACATTCATTGACAACTGGGACCTCTTCTATGGCAGAAATGACATGTATGCCAGGGATGGGGTTCACTTATCCAGGTCTGGGGTGGGGGCACTGGCAACTGCAGTGGAGGGAGCTGTTAGGGCTTTAAACTAGAAATAGTTAGTGGTATGGGTTTTGGGGGGAAAACAGTGAAGTCCCAGTGTAGTAATATTATAAGTTCTAGGGGAACTAGTAATAGTCAGAATAAGGTGCATACTGGAAAGCCAGTGGCACTAGATGACAAGGACAGTAATAGGTATAGTGGAAAAATAGAAATGAGCAGGAAGAGTAAAGAGAAAGGAGGATCTTTAAATGTATATTACACCAATTGTCGTAGTGCTAGGAATAAGATGGACGAGTTGAGAATACTTGCTAGTGCGGGTAATATTGATGTTTTTGCAATAACTGAGACGTGGTTTAATATGAAAAATTGGGACTTGCCTGCTGAATGTCACATCCAGTGTTTTAAATTGTTCCAAGTAGACAGAAGTATCGGGAAGGGGGGTGGGGTGGCACTCTATGTCTGTGATCATTTAAATTGTTGCATAAAAACGGGCATAAAGTCTGAAATAATACATACAGAGTCTGTCTGGATAGAATTTTCAGAGGGGTGTGAAAAATTGATTTTAGGCGTGATATATCGTTCTCCAAACTTAGATAGGGAACAAGGGAGACTACTCTGGGAGGAAATTGTTAAGGCCACAAGGCACAATAATGTAGTAATTCTAGGGGACTTTAACTTTAGTGAGATTGATTGGAATTTCTTGACAGGGAATTTAGAATCTAATGACTTTTTAGTAGTTCAGGATTGTTTTTTGAAGCAGTTTGTGACAGAACCTACAAGGGGAAATAACCTACTTGACTTGGTTTTGGCAAACAAGGAATCCCTTGTTAATAATTTAGAAATTACAGAGGAACTCGGCACATGCGACCACAAGTCAATTACCTTTAGCATTGAATGGATGTATGATAGTAGGTATAATTCAGTAACAGTCCCAGACTTTTGCTTAGCAGATTATAATGGGCTTAGAGAACACTTATCAACTCTGGACTGGGGTAACGAAGAGAGCTATCAATATGACAGCTTTCTTAACACTATACAGGCTGCCCAAATAACATTTATCCTGTATAAAGAAATTAGATCAAGTATAAATGACCAAAAATAGATGAATAATAGGCTCAAATATCTTTTAGGGCAGAAGAAAGGAATTTATAGGCGCATAAATAGAGGTGAGGGTCATCTTATAAATCAGTACGTATACTGACATTAAGAGGGACGTTAAAAAGGGTATAAGAAAAGCTAAACGGGACTATGAAATTAAAGTTGCTAGGGATTCAAAAACTAACACAAAAAAGTTTTTTCCAGGTTTATAGAACAAAAATTAGGGATAAGATAGGTCCCCTTAAAAATAACTCTGGGCATCCTACTGACAAGGAGAATGATATGTGCTCTATTTTTAATAATTATTTTCTCTCGGTTTTCACACAGGAAGACACTAATAATATCCCAGTAATTAACTTTTATAGTGGCCCTGAAGAAGATAAATTATGTAATATCAGTCACTAGCGAAATGGTTATGAAACAAGTAGATCGACTGAAACAAAATAAATCACCAGGTCCTGATGAGGTTTTTGCAAGGGTCCTTAAGGAATGCAAAATGGAACTTTGTGAACCATTAACTAATATTTTTAATTCATCCCTTCAAACAGGTGTAGTGTCTGATATGTGGAAGATGGCTAATGTAATTCCTATTTTTAAAGCAGGGGACGAGTCACTACCGTCAAATTACCGCCCAATAAGCCTGACCTCAATTGTAGGCAAATTACTAGAGTCAATTATAGCTGATATTATTAGAAGCCATCTAGATAACCATAATTTGATTAATGATACTCAGCATGAATTCACGAAAGGCCGTTCCTGCCTATCTAATTTATTAACCTTCTTTAGTAACGCTTTTGAGGCTGTTGATCACGATAAAGAATTTGATATTGTTTATTTAGATTTTAGTAAGGCTTTTGATAGAGTACCGCACCAGAGACTGTTAAAAAAAGTGGCAGCTCATGGCATTGGGAAAAAAGTGATGTCATGAATCAAGTCATGGCTCACCAATAGGAAGCAGAGAGTGTGCATAAATGTGGTTAAATCCGAGTAGGGATCTGTAACAAGTGGTGTTCCACAGGGATCAGTCTTAGGCCCGTTGTTGTTTATAATATATATCAATGACCTTGATGAGGGAATTACTAGTGATATGAGCAAATTCGCCAATCACACGAAGATAGGTAGGATAATTTATTCAAACGTAGATGTTGGGGAACTTCAGGAAGATTTACACAAACTCAATTCCTGGTCAGAAAAGTGGCAGATGCAGTTCAATGTAGATATATGCAAGGTTCTGAAGCTCGGGAGTGTCCATAACCCAAGCACTAATAAGTTAAATAACGTAGAACTTAGCCATACAGATTGCGAAAAGGACTTGGGGGTTATGGTAAATAGCAACCTTAAACCAAGACAGCAATGCCTAAGTGTACGTAATAAGGCAAACAGATTACTGGGATTTATATCAAGAAGTGTAAGCAACAGAAGTCCAGAGGTTATATTACAGCTTTATACATCGTTAGTAAGGCCTTACCTAGATTACGCAGCTCAGTTCTGGTCTCCATATTACAGAATGGATATTAATTCGTTAGAAAACATTCAGCGTAGAATGACTAAATTAATACATAGCATTAGAAATCTTCCGTATGAAGAAAAATTGAAGACCCTAAAATTACATTCACTTGTAAGACAAAGAATGAGGGGAGACATGATCGAGGTATACAAGTGGAAAATGGGTATTAACAAAGGGGATATTAATAAGGTCTTGAGGATATCTCACCAAGAGAGAACCCGAAATAATGGATTCAAATTAGATAAGTTTAGATTTAGAAAGGATATAGGAAAGTAGGGAGAGTGTGTAAAGGTAGGAAGTTAAAAGTGAACATAGATAAGAGTAAGGTGATGAGGGTATCAAACGATTTAAATAAAGAAAAATTGGATATCACATTGGAGAGAGGGATTATGGAAGAAGTAAATGTTTTCAGATATTTGGGAGTTGACGTGTCAGCGGATGGGTTTATGAAGGATGAGGTTAACCATAGAACTGATGAAGGAAAAAAGGTGAGTGGTGCGTTGAGGTATCTGTGGAGACAAAAAACGTTATCCATGGAGGCAAAGAAGGGAATGTACGAAAGTATAGTGGTACCAACACTCTTATATGGGTGTGAAGCATGGGTTGCAAATGCTGCAGCGAGGAGAAGGCTGGAGGCAGTGGAGATGTCCTGTCTAAGGGCAATGTGTGGTGTAAATATTATGCAGAAAATTCGGAATGTGGAAATTAGGAGAAGGTGTGGAGTTACTAAAAGTATTTGTCAGAGGGCTGAAGAGGGGTTGTTGAGGTGGTTTGGTCATTTAGAGAGAATGGATCAAAGTAGAATGACTTGGAGAGAGTATAAATCTGTAGGGGAAGGAAGGCAGGGTAGGGGTCATCCTAGAAAAGGTTGGAGGGAAGGGGTAAAGGAGGTATTGTGGGCGAGGGGCTTGGACTTCCAGCAAGCATGTGTGAGCGTGTTAGATAGGAGTGAATGGAGACGAATGGTTTTTGGGACATGACGATCTGTTGGAGTGTGAGCAGGGTAACATTTTGTGAAGGGATTCAGGGAAACCAGTTAATTGATTTAGTTGGACTTGAGTCCTGGAAATGGGAAGTACAATGCCTGCACTTTAAAGGAGGGGTCTGGGATAGTGACAGCTGGGAGGGACAATTCTCAGCTGTCGTATCTGAGCTCCTCTGCAAAGATAGTGATTATGTATGAGTGTGGTGAAAGTGTTGAATGATGATGAAATATTTTCTTTTTTTGGGGATTTTCTTTCTTTTTGGGTCACCCTGCCTCGGTGGGAGACGGCCGACTTGTTGAAAAAAAAAAAAAAAAAAAATAGGAAAGTATTGGTTTGGAAATAGGGTAGTTGATGAGTGGAACAGTCTAAAACTACCCAAGGACCTTGGGTAGTTTCAAATTTAGGTTGGATAAATTCATGAGTGAGAGGGGTTGGATTTGAGTGGGAATTGCACATGAGTAAATAGAATTAGCAAAACTTATTTCTTGGGTAGCATTGAAAATTGGGTTGAACAAATATTATGTTGGTGGGTTGGAGTGTGAAGGACGTGCCTAGTGTGGGCCAGCAGGCCTGCTGCAGTGTTCCTCCTTTCTTATGTTCTTATGCTGTGTTGCTTACATCACATTGTTAACCTGGGATTAATTTACCTGTGGTGTCTACTTTATACTTTTAACAAGGCCCTGGCAATACTTGTAACATTAAATAGGAAGATTCAAGGTAGATGAAGAGAAAGTTTTCCATAAGTCCATTACATTTTACTACTGATCTTAACAAAGAGTAGAATTAGTAGGCTTCAATTTATGAACACAAAAAGAAGGAAGGCATGAATAAATTGATTTGCACCTTAGAACTGAGCATGGTCATCATCAGAGTCTTGGAGAAGGGTTGCAGTTCGAAGAGGAAGGGATGAGTTTTGTGATGACCGTAGGCGGGACTGGAGGTGTTCAACCTGAACTTCCAGGTTTTCTACGGTTTCTTGAAGCTCGTCGTTAGCACGTTGTAGTTTTCTGAAATTTGATTAACACATTTACTGTGGGATTAAAATATGCGGAATCTATTACAAAATGAGAGTTGTCACAGTTGCTTTTTGCTGATGACACTGTGCTTTTGGGAGATTCTGAAGAGAAGCTGCAAAAGTTGGTGGACAAATTTGGGAGAGTATGTAAAGGAAGAAAATTAAAACTGAACATAGGAAAGAGCAAGGTGATGAGGGTAACAAATAAGTTAGGTAATACAAAACTGGATATCAGATTGGAAGTAAGGAGTATGAAGGAAGTGAATGTGTTCAGATATTTGGGAGTGCACTTGTTGGCGGATGGGTATATGAAAGGCGAAATGAACCATAGAATTTATGAAAAAAAAGGTGGGTGGTGCATTGAGGCATCTGTGGAGACAAAGAACATTATCTATAGAGACAAAGAGGAAAATGTATGAGAGTATAATGGTACCAACAGTCTTATATGGGTGTGAAGCATGGGTTGTAAACATTGCAGTGAGGAGGATGGAGGCAGTGATGTCATGTCTGAGGGCAATGTGTGGTGTAATTATTATGCAGAGAATTCGTGGCTTGGAGATTAGGAAGTGTGGAATTATTCAAAGTATTTTCCAGAAGGCTGAGGAGAGGTCGCTGAGTTGGTTTGGGCATTTAAAGATAATAGAGCAAAATTAGAGGTAGGGTGACCTGAAAAATAAACACTCTCACCATCATTCACTATCAGTCTTGGCAGAGGCATGTCAATATTGCAGTTCAGATAACCCTCCAAACTTCAATATCCTCACTCATCCTTCAGAGCACAAGCAATGTACTTCCCACTTGCAGGACTCAAGTCTGGCTAAATGGTTTGCTGGAATTCCTTCATAAATGTCACTTTGCTTACACTCCAACAGTATGTCAAGTCATAAAGACCAATTGCCTCCACTCCTATCTAACATGCTCACACACACCTGCTGGATGTTCAAGCCACTTACATACAAAGCCTCCTTTACCCCCTCCTCCTTCCAACATTTCCTAGAACAACCCATACTCTGTCTTCCCACCACAACAAATTTATAGACCCTCCAAGTCATCTTATTTTGCTCCATCCTCTCTAGCAGGAAAGGATCTTACCTAATATTGTTTGAAGCACCATCAACTTCATCTTCAGCAGCTGCGAGTTCCTTCTTCAGTTCATCTACCCGAGCCCTCAGCCTCTTCACTTCGCTTTCATACTGATCAGCCCGTCGAGAACAGTGCAGTAGTTCAACAGATTTGTCCGCTAGAACTTTCTTAAGCTTAGAGTGGGCATGCTTCAGTTCTGATAACTCCTGAAAGTCAAATTTTAACTTTCAGACACTACAACTATAGTATATGCAATAAAGTATTTCCACAGGGTCAAATTAGAACTGTGTGTGGGGTTACACAACTCTAGACTCCATGAATAAACCTAAATTACACCCACATAATTTTGTTTCATATTTTGGCTCAGTTTGTGGCTCACAGATCATACGTATCTCAATTAAATGTCACTCTAATCTCGTTAATATAAATTCAGAAATAAGAAGTAAGGAAGTGGGCCTTCCAATGAATATATTTTGAACAACATCCTATGGTCAGTTAAAAAAACAAAACAAAACTGGGAATCGACCTTTGGCTGAATGATTAAAATGAGCTAATTAGGAAGCACATGAATTTAGGAGTTCCAGTGAATTGCTGTGCATCATCAATAAAGCATAATATAAAGCACTATTGGAGTACTTCATCAACCTGAATAATGTAAAACACTATTACTGTATGTCATCAACCAGCATAATAAAAAAAATTATATCATCAGCTTGTATGATACAAAACATTGTACAGTGGAACCCCGGTTAACGAAAAAAATTCATTGCAGAAGCCTGCTCAAGTGCCATTACCAAATGAATTTACTTCCTTAAGAAAAAATGTCATTTACGTTAGTCTATTTCAGACCCCCAAAAATACACTTCCACAAGCACTTACAATATTATACAGTGGACCCCCGAGTTTCGTAAAAACTTCACTCCTGAAGTCTGCTCAAGTGCCATTACCGAACGAATTTACTCCCTTAAGGAAAAATTTCACGTAGGTTAGTCTATTTCAGACCCCCAAAAATACACTTCCACAAGAACTTACAAAATTATACTTACATAATTGCACGATTTCCGGGGTATTCGTTAACCGAGGGTCCACTGTACTTACATAATTGCACGATTTCCGGGGTGTTCGTTAACCGGGGTTCCACTGTATTTCAGAATGTCATCGACCAACATAATAAAATACAGTAGAACCTCAGTTGTTTACTGCATTACTTGTCGAACAAATTGGTTTTCGAATAAGGAATTTGAGAAAAAAAATGTCCTGGTTTTTGTACGTTTTCTTGGTTGTCGATTGACAATGCAAATGACTTGGGTCATGTGCTCGCAGAATGCACACTGGACAATGAGTCGACAGCGTGAGGGACTTGAAATTGAAGCCCTTACTTATTTATCATTCCGAAAATCCACAAGTATTTAAGATGAACAGTGTAATGAAAACAAATTGGCTGTAATGTGGAGAGCCAACATGAAAGCTTGGGTAACAAGACAATTTTTTTATTGAGTGAGTTCATGAGGTCTTTGCTCCCACTGTCAAAAAGTACCTCATTAAAAAACAATTGCCACTCAGGGCCTTTTTACTTATGGATAATGCTCCTGCTTACCCTCCAAGCTTGGAAAACGAGCTGCTGGAGGAGTTCAGTTTTATAACTATGAAGTTCTTACCTCCTAACACCACTCCTCTTATCCAGCCCATGGACCAGCAGGTCATTTCTAACTTTAAGAAACTCTACACCAAAGCACTTTTTAAAAAGGTGCTTTGAAATCACTTCAGAAACAAATTTAACCCTCAGGGAATTCTGGAAGGACCATTTCAATATCCTCACCCGCTTGAGGCTTATAGACAAAGCCTGGGGGAATGTGTCTTCCAGGACCATGCAGTCAGCATGGAAGAAATTGTGGCCTGACTTTGTGTCAGCCAGGGATTTTGAAGGCTTTGAAGATGAGCCTGATGTGGTAGAGGATATTGTGTCCCTGGATAAGACCTTGGGCCTAGAGGTGACTGAAGATGATGTCGAGGAGTTGGTGGAGGAGCACAGAATTGAACTCACCACAGAAGAACTTGCAGACTTTCAGAAGGAGCAGCAATAGATTGCTGCAGAGGAGCTGTCATCAGAGGAAGAGGAGGGAAGAGATGACGTGCCCATTGAACTTGTCAAGGAAATGTATGCTAAATGGCGTGAAGTGCAGGAGTTTGCAGAGAAATACCATCCAGACAAAGCAGTGGCCATCAGTCTAACATGTATGACAGTGTAATGTCTCAATTTAGACAAAAAACCAGTGAGCCAAAACAAGGTGTTAGTAGTGAAAAAAGACAAAGAAAAGAAACTACACCAGGACAGTTGCCTGACATATTAATAGGCGACTCTCTTCCAAGTAGTAACATACCCCCTCCTCTCCTCCACCTCCTGCTTCCAGTATGTCATTAGCTCTCCTCTGACAGATAAGAGGCAGTTAAATTTTCATTTATTGTACAGTATTTCAGTTAAAGTTTCTTTTAGTATTCATTTTTACAATTTTATGTAATAGTACATTTTTAATAAATTATTATATTGTCATTTGGGGTCTGGAATGGATTAATTCTATTTACATTATTCTTTATGGGAAAAATTGCTTTGGTTGTCGTCCATTTTGGTTGTCGAATCGACATCTGGAACGAATTAAATTAGACAACCGTACACTAGACAATTAGACAACTGTACACTATGTCATCAACTTGTATAATACAGAACACTGTATTTTGGAATGTCATCAACCAGTATAATATACTCTATATACTGTATGAAACACTGCACATTTTGGCCTCAGATAAGAGATCCTCCTAATTTTAATAATGAACAAAACTACTCATACAATGTACAAAAATAAATTTTTGGTTATGTCAGCAAATGAATATGTATTGTGTACCTTAAACTTGTCTGCAATCTCTTGTTTGAGTTGAGCCACATCTGAGTCTGGTGTTGATGTTGTCATTTTGCTTCTTTTGTCGAGCCTTTCTTCTAGGTCCGAGACTTGAGCTCTCAGCTTCTTGTTTTCCCGCTCTAGCCCTAGTTTTTCACTCTCAAGTCTTTCTCTTCTACCCCATTCTGCAGCATTTTCCTCCTGCAATCTCTCCAGTTCTGCTCTCAGGTCTGCTAATCTGTAAAGTGCAATAGAACTAAAG
This sequence comes from Cherax destructor, assembly GCA_009830355.1. Classification (NCBI taxonomy): domain Eukaryota; kingdom Metazoa; phylum Arthropoda; class Malacostraca; order Decapoda; family Parastacidae; genus Cherax; species Cherax destructor. Next base: position 13,518 of record WNWK01028086.1, on the reverse strand, counting down.
ATAGTATATAAACAATAATCATATGTACCTATTTTTTTTAACACACCGGCTGTCTCCCACCGAGGTAGGGTGACCTGAAAAAGAAGACGAAACACTAACCATCAGCCATGCCATCACTGTCTTGCCAGAGGAACATCAATATTACAGCTCAGATGCCCCTCCAAACTGCAATATCCCCACACTGCCTTTGAAGTGCAGACACTGTACTTCCCACCTCCAAGACTTAAGAAGACCAGCTAACCTGTTTCCCAGAACCCCTTCATAAATGTTACCTTGCTCACACTCCAACAGCACTTTATCATAAAAACAACTTGCCTCCACTCACTCCTAACATGCTCACACATGCCTGTTGGATGTCTAAGCCCTTTGCATACAAACCCTTCTTCACCCCTTCCCTCCCGCCTTTCTTAGGATGACCTATATCCCTCCCTCCCTCCACTACAGTGTTAAACACCTCCAAGTCATTCTATTTTGGTACATCCTCTGTCCAAATCACCTCAATAACCCCTCTCCAGCCCTCTGGATATACATATGTGCAGATATATACAGGTATGTATATGTATACATGTAGTGTATATACAGATATGTATGTATATATAAAGGTATCTATATATATACAGCCTCTCCTCACTTAGCGACATACTCGTTTACCGACGACGCGGACTTACGGTGGGTTCTCTGACCAGTATTCATACCTAAATAATGTATATTAGAGCTGATTTCCTCTATTCTGTTTGTTACAATATACAGTACAGTCATCCCTCCGTTTTCGTGTATCTCTGTTTTCGTGTATTTCAGTTTTCGTGCAGTTTTTTCAGGGAAAATTGACCTCTGTTTTCGTGTGATTCCCTCCATTTTCGTGCTTGCTCCGGAACCCTGTCCAGTGCCCAGCGCACATACAAAGCCCGCAAGCCCGCCTCCCACGCACATTCTCAGGCAGTGTAGCATTGTTTCTGGTTGAGTGAACATTATCCTGCGAGTTCATACAAAACATTTCTTAACAGTCCATTGTTTTTGGCCCTTGATTATTGTGTGTGACTGCTAAATAAGCCCCCCACGGGCCCAAAGATAGCTCCTAGTGTCAGTCCTTTGGTAAAGAAAGTGAGGAACACCATAGAATTAAAGAAAGAAATCGTAGCAAAGTGGTGAGAGGCAGTGGTGATGAGAGGCAGTGGTGGTGAGAGGCAGTGGTGGTGAGAGGCAGTGGTGATGAGAGGCAGTGGTGATGGGAGGCATTGGTGGTGAGAGGCAGTGTTGATGAGAGGCAGAGGTGGTGAGAGGCAGTGGTGCTTGTTTGTTGGTTGAGGCAGTGTTAGAGGCAGTGGTGATGAACGGCAGTGGTGGTAAGAGGCAGTGGTGATGAGAGGCAGTGGTGAGAGGCAGTGGTGGTGAGACAGTGGTGATGAGAGGCAGTGGTGGTGAGAGGCAGTGGTGGTAAGAGGCAGTGGTGATGAGAGGCAGTGGTGATGAGAAGCAGTGGTGAGAGGCAGTGGTGATGAGAGGCAATGGTGGTGAGAGGCAGTGGTAATGAGAGGCAATGGTGGTGAGAGGCAGTGGTGCTTGTTTGTTGGTTGAGGCAGTGTTAGAGGCAGTGGTGATGAAAGGCAGTGGTGGTAAGAGGCAGTGGTGATGAGAGGCGGTGGTGAGAGGCAGTGGTGGTGAGACAGTGGTGATGAGAGGCAGTGGTGGTAAGAGGCAGTGGTGGTGAGAGGCAGTGGTGGTGAGAGGCAGTGGTGGTGAGAGGCAGTGGTGGTGAGAGGCAGTGGTGGTGAGAGGCAGTGGTGGTGAGAGGCAGTGTTGATGAGAGGCAGTGGTGGTGAAAGGCAGTGGTGGTAAGAGGCAGTGGTGGTAAGAGGCAGTGGTGGTGAGAGGCAGTGGTGGTAAGAGGCAGTGGTGGTAAGAGGCAGTGGTGGTGAGAGGCAGTGGTGGTAAGAGGCAGTGGTGGTGAGAGGCAGTGGTGGTAAGAGGCAGTCTTAATGTAGAGTGAGAGGTGAGTAAACAAGATTAAATGAATAAACGAGAGAGAATGAGAGTGTAGAAGTTTCGGTAGTTTTGTCAACAAACCAGTTGTTGTTGTTGTTGCTGCTGCTGTTGTTGTTACCAGCCAGCCTGGACAGGAATGATTCCTGTTCACCTTGAAGCAACTGGAAATAAGTGATCTAATGCAGTTAGCATTACAAACTCCGTTTTCTCTTACACTAATGTGTCTGAAGGAGGAAAGAATAGGAAGATGTTTTCATAGCTGGACCGAGTATGCCCGCCACCACATTCGTAATGACACACATATTTTATTCATTCTAGAGTGTATATCACGTTTTTATGTTATTTATATTGTTTATTATGTCATATTAGATGAATTGTGATAGATAAATAAGCCGTAGAGCTGATATTAGTGTCAAATTGAAGCATTTTGTCCTGCCTCCCAACAATAAACTCGCCTCCCTCTCTAGTCTCCATCTTCCATACACCAACAAGAGTCGCCAATAAAAGTAAGTGTGATGTTAAATGTTCATTTATACATGTTATTAGTGCTTTATATTTATTTGTTATTCTTTTCTGTATGTAAATCTATATTTAATCTCTAAAAAATTATTTTTTGTTAATACTCCTGGGTGTCTGAAACGGATTAATTGAATTTCCATTATTTCTTATGGGGAAAATGGCTTCAGTTTTCGTGTGTTTCAGTTTTAGTGCATCCCTCAGGAACGAATTAAACACGAAAACCGAGGGATGACTGTACACTGCTGTATAAACATTTAAAAATATACTAAAAATGTTATAAATGATGCAACAGTGACATTAAAACAATATCAAAGATGGTACACCTTTGATATACATACCTTTACCTTACCTTACCAAAACCACTAACATAGTATGCTCCTTGCTTAGCGACAAATTCGTTTACCAACGTGGTCTTAGGAACGGAACTCCGTCGTTAAGTGAGGAGAGGCTGTATATATACGTATGTATACTATATCCTAGGTAGTAGGTTGGTAGACAGCAACCACCCAGGGAGGTACTACCGTCCTGCCAAGTGAGTGTAAAACGAAAGCCTGTAATTGTTTTACATGATGGTAGGATTGCTGGTGTCTTTTTTCTATCTCATAAACATGCAAGATTTCAGGTACATCTTGCTACTTCTACTTACACTTAGGTCACACTACACATTCATGTAAAGCATATATATATACACACCCCTCTGGGTTTTCTTCTATTTTCTTACTAGTTCTTGTTCTTATTTCCTCTTATCTCCATGGGGAAGTGGAACAGAATTCTTCCTCCGTAAGCCATGCGTGTCGTAAGAGGCGACTAAAATGCCGGGAGCAAGGGGCTAGTAACCCCTTCTCCTGTATATATTACTAAATGTAAAAGGGAAAACTTTCGTTTTTCATTTTGGGCCACCCCGCTTCGGTGGGAAACGGCCGACGTGTTGAAAGAAAGAAAGTATACTATATGCATGTATTAACAGGTATGTATGTATGCTAGTAACCAGATCAAAGGATAATTTACTCACCTTCAGAGATGACAGATTAAAAAGGAAAGCATGTCTCTTAACTGCTACATGAGGGTAAATGTCACAAAAAAAAAAAAAAAAATGAAATGTTTAGGAGCAAGCTGCCTCAAATATGGCCAGTTTATCATTTCATTATGGCCATAAACTTTCTCAAACTCCCAGAGAGCATTTACAATCATGGCTGTTCAAACTTCCAGAGAGCATTTACAATCATGGTTGTTCAAACTCCCAGAGCATTTACAATCATGGCTGTTCAAACTCCCAGAGAGCATTTACAATCATAGACGTTCAAACTTCCAGCGAGCATTTTACAATCACAAAAGAATAAAATTCTACAGAGCCAAAAAATATTTCAGTGTCTACTAAAACATACATTTCAATAACTAAAATATTATTTTTATTTCCTCTACCAAGGTAAGGTAACAAAAAAAAAAAAAATTCACCAACATTCATTCAATTGCTATGTGTGCCACAAAAATAATGGTTTAATGAAAGGTGTAGCACTGGTATTAATGGTATTTCTTCCCATAATTTCATAATTTACCTTTCAAATTCAGCATAAATTTTTGAAGTAATGTACAAAAGTAACTGATCTATTGAATGTTACTTATTAAATAAAAATCACTAATAAAAAAATAAAATGACTAAAAATCTTAACATAATTTAGAAAATCTTTAACATAATTTCATAATTTACCTTTCAAATTCAGCATAATTTTTTTAAGTAATGTACAAAAGTAACTGATCTATTGAATGTTACTTATTAAATAAAAATCACTAATAAAAAAAAAAATTACTAAAAATCTTAACATTTGCCGCAGTGCAACTTTAAAATGTATAGCTCTGCTTTCTACCTTCACAAGAATACAGTTAAGTACAGGACATTACATACAGTAGATGGGTAGAAGTGGTCTCTCAACTTGGCAGATGCTAGGTCATTGGCAGCAAGATGCATAACTGCCATCATATACAGTACTGTGCGGTATCCTCATTTACGTATTATAAATCATATGTATACAGATTTCTCGGAAAATTTCCATGGTACATCAGGGTTATTGGGTTATTTTAAATTTAACACTTATTTTGACTGGAGATATGGAAAAATCTATTTCCTTTTAAGGTTTACTCACTCACCTAATTTATCCCTCTCCAGCAAAATTCAGAAATAATGGTTTGCCCATTCTTTCATTTGGTCTCCTATTGGCATTTTAAACTTGTCTTCATAATTTTTTCTTGTTACCACACCAGCTTTCTCCCAACAAGGTAGGGCCTCCATACATGAACGTTCTTTGTAAGATGTCTCAACACATCACCCATCTTTTTTTTGTTCCTTCAGCTATTCTATAATTCTCCTTCTCTTCCACAGAACCATCAGCCATCAGGACTTTGCCAAAGTATCTGAATGCATTTACTTCCTTTATACCCCCTCCCTCCAATCTGATGTCCAATATTTTATTGTTACCCTCATCACCTTGCTCTTTCCTATATTCACTTTTAATTTCCTTTTATATACTTTCCCAAATTTGTCCACCAACCTTTGCAACTTTTCTTCAGTTCCCCAAAAGAACTGTGTCATCAGCAAAGAGCACTTGTGACTACTCCCACTTTGTATCAAATTTATTATGTTTTAATCCCACACCTCTCCCCAACAACTTAGCACTCACTTCTCTTACAACCTCATCTATAAATATGTTTAACAACCATGGCGGCCTCACCCATATTTTTATGCATCAATACACTTTGGCAGTACTGTACTGTAGATGGTAGAGGTGTCATCAGACACAGGGTTACTCTACCTGCGGTCTATACATTCCCTTGATGATGCTTCATCTAACATCTCAAGCTGCAAACATTGTACTTCCTTCTGATGTTGAGTGCGCAGAGACACCAGCTCTTTTACCGCTTCCTGCCGAGAAGCTCGAACATCGTCTAACCTCGACCGTAGTTCATTGGCCTCTGACTGCCATTTTGAACACTCACGATGCAGTACAAGCTTTTCACTGTGGAAAATTAATACTTGATAAAAAAAATTTATGAACAATATCATTATACGTACAGTGGAACCTCAGTTTTCATATGCCCCAGCTTGCATGTAAAACCACAGTTATTCCCTATAAAATGTATTTTTTGATAATATTTCCCATGAGAAATAATGTAAATCCAATTAATCCATTCCAGACACCCAAAAATATTAACAAAAAATACATTTTATGGAGAATAACTGTGGTTTTACATGCAAGCTGGGGCATACGAAAACCGAGGTTCCACTGTAACTTAAATTCTTGTGATTCAGAAAAGGCAAACTGCTGTTAAACAGAAAATAAAGTACTGTAGTAGCAAATCAAAATGGGTAAATCAAAATAAGAAAATCAAAATTAGTAAATAGAAATTAGTATTGTAAATTAACTTAAATAAAAATTAGTAAATCAAAGTAAGAAATAAATTGAACTAAATGTTGCAAATTCAGTTAAGAAAACAAATCTTGTTGCCTCCTCTCATCAAATTCTTGTGACTTGGTTTTCTTCATTTACTTTATACAGTGCCATGTTACTACGCACTGCCTCTCATCGCTGGTTCGTATACAAATTTCTTAGTCTGGTTAAGCACTGGTGGATCTGCCCAGTAACTGGCTGAGAAACCTCGTGTAAGTGGCTTGATAACACATGGGTATACTCATGTACAGTACTGTATATGAATTGGCTTAGTTTGTTAGGTTTAGAACCTATCAACTACACATGGGTCATTCAAGCTTATGTATATGCATTAACACATGTACACAATAACTGACAAGTGTCAATAATCAGAACGTCTGCTAGATGTGAGGTCTGCATTCTCTATGTACAGTATGTGTTAACTTTAAACTATACTATATTTAATAGTGTGGTGTTGGTAAACCAAACTATCCAAAAACAATTAAGGTAAGCTGGTTACATATTTTGCAGCTGTAGGTAGTTATTGGTGTAGTGTACCATACAAGACTTCACAATCTCTGGAGGGTCACAAATCATTAAACCATAATTTATTCACCATCTTGGAATAAAAGTAGAGGCACTCTGACATCGAAAATTTTAAAGTACCGTACTTTACGAGTTACAATACTATAACAACATTTAGAAATACTCACTCTCTTTCTGCTTGTATGGTCTTGGTGGCTTCATCCAATCGTAATTTAAGCATGGTAACTTGCTGCTCTAAACTCTCCTGTTCAGGAGTAATGCCCATCTCATCCATCACTGTACCCCCACCCATACCTATGACACCATTACCACCATTGTTTGTCCTCCATGCTCTTTTAGCTTCACGGCCACCAACTCCGTCGTTGGAACGGACAGATTCTTCATAACCTCCTTCACTACACTCACTCCCCCCACAAAATTCACTCATAGGGTCTGAAACTGCTGATATTCTAGGATTAATATGGCACGTGTCTGGGAGAGGGTCTGACATGGCAGACATCCTGTGGGATGGGGATGGCTGGCTGCTACTGTTACTACTTCCAGCACCAGCAGCTGCGCTCTCTCTAAATGCATGTTCTTGCTGCTGCTGCTGCTGCTGGGTGTGGATCATTTTTTCCTCGATGTCATTTTCTCTCTGAGGATGATGACAGTTTTCAGAAACCTCTTTAACAGCACTATCTTTAAGGTATTCATCACATATCAAATCCTTTACTTCACGACCAGCACGACACTTCTCACTAAGGCGGGAGGCTTCACTAGGTTTGTGAGCATAAACAGAGACATTTTCAACACCACTCTGTACTAATGTCTCATTAATATTGCCTCCATTATTTCCCAGAACATCGTCACCTGTGTGACTTCCACGAGAGCCAAACATTTCCTCGAGAAGGCTGAAGTTTGTATTTTTAGCATCACGGATAAACTGAAGTTCATCGTTGGACAATTTTTCCGCCTCTGTCTGCGTGATGGGGCGTACTGGAGTGCTGCCATCGCGCTCTGGTGAGTCTCCTTTATGGCTACCCTTAATAATGGAAATATAAAAATATTACTACACACTACCCAGTGGTAACTAATACACCAATCTTTTAGCTTACTTTCAACAAGTTGTCACATTAATGAATATTTGACTTTCTTGATAAGAATGGACTACAGAATTTTAAAAAATTTTTACTATAATTTACCATCAATGTAGAATGATTCAAAGGAAACATTCACCATCATTCATTCAATAACTGTCTTACCTGAAGTGTGCAGATATCACAATTCAAATGCCACTGCAAACTTTAACATCTCTAATCATTTTTCAGAGTGCAGGCAGTGTACTTGTAGGACTCAAAGTTTGACTATCCAGTTACCATGAATCCCTTCATAAATGTTATTTTGTTCACAATCCATTAGTACATCAAATCCCAAAATCCACTTGTCTCCGCTCACTCCAATCTAACATGTTTATGCTTGTAGAAAAATATTTTTATTCGGTGTATTTAACTATTTAAAATATTACGAAAAAACAGCCGACAATATTTGCATCATGTTTGTCATTAGTCAAGGAATGGCTTGTCATGATTGGTGGAATGTCTGGTGAGTGGTGGAATGATTTCTCCTGAGTGGTGGAACAGGTTGAATAAAGCACTTAACACAGTTTACCTCATCTCTGACATCCTCAGTTTTATCTGCGACACTGTCCTTTCTAGGTCTCAACTGGTAAGTCTGAGTTAATTGTGTCATCTGAGATTCTAAATCATTCTTCTCTCTTCTTAGAACGCCAGTCTCTCGTTGTGACACCTCAAGACGACCCCGCAAGATCCTCACTTCCTCCCGTGCTTTATTGCGCTCACTTCGAACCTGAAAGTTACAAAAAGTTGAATATAATCCGTCATAATCTTGTAAAATCAATGCACCCCATATTAAGAATAGCCAAGAACACCCACTTTCATTTGAGTATCATAAACCATTTCAGTTACATGCCATAAGAAATACGTAACCTGAACTCTTTGTAGGTTGATTAGGAATACGTTTTCATGAATGCTTGAGACATACTGGTGAACTGGAGAGAAAAACTTATGTGAATCCTTGATTACTAAAAATATTTTTTTTTTGTTATTAAAAATATTAATTACTGTATATCACTATAATCAAGATAGAGAACATGCTCTCAAACATTCGTATATTCAGCTCATTATCTCCAAAACTACATAGGGGACTGTATTCAAAATACAAGTAGTACATATGCAGACGGACTGCATAAAAGATTTCACTTCACCTTGCTCCACTTTTCTCTCCAGTTAGCTGTGCAGTCGGACCACCACCTCATAGTCTTCTCCATCTGTGTTGCTCGAGCACGAGCCTCCTCCAGTTCCCGTTGCATCATCTCCTGAGGAATAACTTTGGTCACAGACACAACCTCCTTATTTGAAGATTAGATACAAAATATTTTCTTAGAAATACAGTTTGGTAAAATAAATTCAGGCTAAACCATTCACATAATTTTGAAATTTTCGCTCTACTCTGGTAAACTAAAGCTCAGTCAAATGCCACCCTGTTTGTACCAAGAAATGTATACAGTGCACAAGCATAAAGGGAAATCAATGCACAGACAATGATGTTAAGAAACCATACCACAGGTGGGGTTCGAACCCGCGGTCAGAGAGTCTCAAAACTCCAGACCGTCGCGGTTCGAACCCCACCCGTGGTATGGTTTGTTTGCAAACGTGTCATTACGATTTCGTGAGTAATGATGTTAAGTACTGTATGAAGAAGGTATGTAGGTATACAGGGAAGATTCGTTTAGTGTCATGGATTGGTTCCAAGAAAGGCCACTTTCTGAGGCGATATTTAAAGAGGTTTTTGTTTCACTTGACACTTATAAAATACAAGACTCATGAAATTGTAATAACAAGACTGCAAACAAACCGGGGTACAGGTGTGGTTAGAACCCAGTGGCTTATGCACTGGCCTGGAGTTTTACGATTCACTTGCCATGGGTTCTAACCCCCACCTGCACCATGGTTTATAAAATACAATTATTGTACAAAAGTTTTAATTACAACATATGCAGCACAAAACATCAGATTAATACTGTGCCTAAAACTTGATGAAATCTTCCATGTCATCTTGGAATGGAAAGATGGAGATTTGGTATTAAGTGGTAGGTGGGAGAGGAGAAAAATCCTCCTCTTGTATATCCATTAACAATACAGTGGACCCTCGGTTAACAAAAGGTTCCGTTAATGAAAGCTTCTGAAAACGAAAGCTTTTTTTGTAATCGGTTAGCGAAAGGTATTAGACGTGTCCGCCTGCTCCGCGCAAGTGCAGGACGCCAGTAAAGCGTTGTTTACCATTGAGAGAACATTACCTAGCGCGCTCTTTCAAAGATTCACAATATATTTGGTGTCTTTTTTGGTGGTTTAGTGATTGTCACTGTGAAATAAGTCACCATGGGTCCAAAGAAGCTTCCTAGTGGCACCCCTGTGGTAAAGAGAGTGAGGAACACCATCGAACTGAAGAAGGAAATCATAGAAAAATATGAGTGGTGTACGTCTGAGTGATCTTGCCAGGATGTACAAGAAAACTCCATCTACTATCGGCACTATCCTGGCACAGAGAAATGAGATCAAGGAAGCTAATGTTGCAAAAGGGGTTAATTTGTTAACGAAACAAAGATCGAAAACAGTGGATGAGGTTGAGAAGTTGTTGTTGGTGTGGATCAATGAAAAACAGTTAGGGGGTGATAGTATTTCTATGGCGATAATTTGTGAAAAGGCAAGGAAGTTGCACGCAGATCTTGTGAAGACAATGCCTGGAACCAGTGGTGAGGCGAGTGATTTTAAAGCCATCAAAGGCTGGTTTGAGAAGTTTAAGAAACGTAGTGGCATACACAATGTTGTGAGGCATGGTGAGGCAGCCAGCTCAGACAAACGTGCAGCTGGAAAATTTGTGCAGGAATTCAAGGGGTTCATAGAGGCTGAACAATTCCTCCCCCAATAAGTGTTTAATTGTGATGAAACAGGCCTGTTTTGGAAGAAAATGCCCAACAGGACCTACATTACTCAGGAGGAAAAGGCACAGCCAGGACACAAGCCTATTAAAGACAGGCTAACTCTCTTGTTTTGTTCTAATGCTAGTGGGGATTTTAAAGTGAAGCCCTTACTGGTGCATCACGCAGAAAATCCCAGAGCCTTCAGGAAACACAGTGTTGACAAGAATAAATTGTGTGTACATTGGAAAGCTAACACCAAGGCATGGGTCACTACGGAGATTTTCAAGGAATGGTTGACTGGAGTGTTTGGCCCTAGTGTGAAGAAATACCTCCTGGAAAAGAAATTGCCACTCAAGTGCCTCCTGGTACTGGACAATGCTCCTGCTCATCCTCACAACTTGCAAGAGTTGTTGCCTGACAACTTAAATTTCATCAGAGTGAAGTTCTTGCCTCCTAACATCACTCCTCTCATCCAGCCCATGGACCAGCAGGTCATTTCCAACTTCAAGAAGTTGTACACCAAAGCACTGTTTCAGAGGTGCTTTAATATGACCAATGACTCTGAATTAACCCTAAGAGAGTTCTGGAAAGAACACCTCAATATCGTGCATTGCATAGGCCTTATAGGTAAGGCTTGGGAGGAAGTGACTTCCAGGACTCTTGAACTCTGCTTGGAGACCACTGTGGCCGGATTGTGTCCAAGAGAGGGATTTTGAAGGATTTGAGGCTGACCCTGACCCTGACGACCCTGTGCCTGTTGTGGAAGATATTGTGGAATTGGGGAACAGCCTGGGGTTGGAGGTGAGTGGTGAGGATGTGGAAGAGTTGGTGGAGGAGCACAGGGTAGAGCTAACAACTGAAGAGCTGCAAGAGCTTCATCTGGAACAGCAACAGACCACAGCTGAGGTTATTGCTTCACAGGAGGAGAGAGATAAGGAGGTGCCTTCTTCAGTGCTTAAGGAGATGTGTACAAAGTGGAATGAGTTGCAGACATTTGTTGAAAGATACCACCCTGAGCAAGCTGAAATGAGCCTTCTGTGCAACCACTTCAGTGACAGAGCCATGTTGTACTTCAGAAAAGTGTTGAAGAGTCGCCAGAAACAGAGGACTCTGGACAGTTACTTCACCAGGCAGGGGTCTAGTGACTCTTAAGCTGGTCCTAGTGGCATTAAAAGACCAAGAAGGGAAGTAACCCCAGAGAGAAACTTGTTACCTGAAGTCCTTTTGGAGGGGGATTCCCCTTCCAACCATTAACACCCTGCCCCTGTCAGCAACTCTACCTTCCAGATGCCTGCAACTCTTCAATAAAGGTAAGTAAATGTTTTTTTTTTTTTTTTTTTTGAGTGATTATTTTTTGTGGAACGAATTAATTGTATTTACATTATTTCTTATGGGAAATAAGGTTTCAGATTACGAAAGATTCAGATTAAGTAATAGCTCCTGGACCGGATTAATTTTGTTAACCGAGGGTCCACTGTACTGAATGAGGAATCCTGTTTGGAGTTATAGAGGAGTAAGGAGAGAAATACTCCACTACAGTATAGACATTTATAAAACCTAGGCTTTCTTTTTCCTACATAGCTACATGTAGCACTGAAATCTTTTTATAATTCAACAGATATCAATGTTGAGAGAAAATTGGCAAGATAACAAAGAAATCAGGATTGATTAAGCATGGTTAACCCTTTCAGGGTCCGTGCCGTAGTTCTACGGCTTTGAGTTCTGGGTCCAAACCGTAGATCTACGTTATGAGCTCAGCTCACTCAGATAAGCTTTGAACGGTAAATTTGGGCCTAGATATGAGAGAATATATCTGTGTGGTAAGTGTGCACCACATAAAACAAATCCTGCAGCACACAGTGCATAATGAGAAAAAAAAAACTGAAACCGTAATTTTCGATTAAAACAGCGACTTTGCAGTGTTTTTTCGTATACTTTTTATAGTTGTATTTGGGATTTCTTAGTCACATTTGATAGAATAGAAGATATATGACAGATATAGAGATGATTTTGATTGGTTTTAGTACTGGAAATGGCTTGAAACTGAGCTCAAAGTAGCGGAAATGTTAAATTTTTGCCGATGTTCAAGAGTAAACAAATGACCTCACACGTCTAATATGCGCCAGCTGGTGGGTCTAATATACATTCACAAATGTGGTGATATTATTTGTACAATTATTACAATATTGCATAACAGTAACTCTTCCATTTTTTGGTTTGAATAAAAATTCATTATGTGAATAAAAAATCAAAATGGAATTCATTTGTAAAGACTAAAAACGTAACTAATGAACAGAGGAAATGTTAGTTTTGTGCCAGGAATGCCTGCATTGTTTATTCTGCACCCTATTTTGAAATTGGAATATTTTGAATTTTGGGTTAAATTGGCTAAATTACTAATTTCCAATCACTTTATTTTGTAGTTGAAACAGTTGACTGGGCGATTTCTTGTGCTCAATCGATAGAATAGAAGAAATACTAGTGAAATAGCTAAGAATTTGGTCGACTGGAATAATGTAATTGGCCTAAAATGGGAGGCAAAATTGCCGATGCATAAATATAGCTGACACATAAAAATTTGCTAGAGCATAATTTCGTTAATTTTCAATCAAATTTCGTAATTTTTGTTTTATTACCTTCAGAAAATGATTTTCTACCATTTCATAAGAAAAAATAAGATTTTTTTTTTTAAAATACTTGGACACTGAAAGGGTTAATAAATACTGGGCATATACAAAACTGTACCGGACTGAGGAAGCCACTTGTTAGCAAAACATTTCCACAATAAAGGTTCCCAAATGTTGCACAAGTATCTAATTCTTCAACTTGTCAGTTTTCTAAGCCACTTGCATCATACACAAACTTGCATCATACACAAAACTGTATTAAACAATGTACACATAAGTATAATTATCAGAGTACATATCCTGTTATTTATATGACCTTAGCTTATACATAGTGAGTGGTGAATTTAAAACTTTGAAAAATTGTCAAAATACAGAGTGCATAAATGCTCTAAACAGACTGAATCACCAGCAACATGCCCTGGCTCACAACAATATCTCAGTG
>WNWK01028085.1:0-25711 GCA_009830355.1 Cherax destructor | reverse complement strand
TGGTGCAGCCGTTAGAAATACGCACCGTACAGAGGTAGGCTCCATACATAGCTTTAAGAAGAGGTATGATAAAGCTCATGGCGCAGGGAGAGTGACCCAGTAGCGGCCAGTGAAGAGGCGGGGCCAGGAGCTATGACTCGACCCCTGCAACCACAACTAGGTGAGTACAACTAGGTGAGTACACACACACACACACACACAACTAACACACACACACAAAACTAACACACACACACACAGGAGCTGAGTCTCGAACCCTGCAACCACAATTAGGTGAGTACAGAAGAAAGTGGTGACTATTTTGCAGTGGACTAACCATAGTGGTGATTATATGAACTAGAGGTACCCAAATAAGGAAGAAAGGGTCAAGGCAAACAGGGAGGAATACGGTGATTGTATGCAGTGAGTCCAACAGATAAGAAACGAGGAGGCAAAGTACCCAGAAGGGTGCCACCGAGAGGAAACTCCAGAACAACATAGTGCAGAACCAGCAGGAATCGGACGTAATGTACAAAATCCTAGTTGTGGTTTGCACAGGTTTTCTGGCCCTATTATGCTGACAGCTGTGGGGAGAATCCCTGCTCTGGAGAGATAAAATCCTACGCAACTCTTAGGTAGGAAGCTAAGTTAGGTTAGGGGTGGATAAAGGGCATAGACGCTACCAAACATATGTACACAGACATACTCACGCACACACACACATACACTTGAAGTAGTCGAGGTATAGGTGTAGTATACCATACAGTTCTTGTATTAACAATAATATTATTATCAGTTATACAAGTAGTAGTATTCTTTTTAGAATTTGTAGCTAAGATAAGTAGGAAGCAAATTTAAAGACGTGGTGGCAAGAGCGTGTGGGAGCGGCGAGTCAGCGGTAAACAAACACACACACACACACGCTCACATAAACCAACAATTGGGTTTGTCTTAGCTTAGCTTAGTAGTATTACTCGTTTTTAGAACTAGTACTAGCAAAAGTCTTGCATAATATTAGGATAGTATTCCAAACCTTCTGAAGTATTCCAAACTTTCAGAAGATCTCAGGTAAAAACAGACGGGGACACAGTCACACGAACACAGCTGAAACCTGATACTAACCCACCACACTCTCCCTCCCTCTCCCTATCCATCCCTCTCCCTCCCTATCCATCCCTCCCCCTCTCCCTACCTCTCTCTCTCACTCTCTCTCCCCCTGTCTCTTTCTCTCTCTCCCCCTGTCTCTTTCTCTCCCTCTCTCTCTCTCTCTCTCTCTCTCTCTCTCTCTCTCTCTCTCTCTCTCTCTCTCTCTTCTCTCTCTCTCTCTCCTCTCTACCCCCTCTATCTCTCTCTCTCTCTCCCCCCTCTATCTCTCTCTCTCCTCCCTCCCTCTATACCCTCTCTCCCTCCATCTCTCTCTCTCTCCCTCCCTCTATCTCTCTCTCCCCCACTCTCTCTCTCTCTCTCTCTCTCCCTCTCACAAACCAACAATTGGGTTTGTCTTATCTTAGCTTAGTATTATTATTTGTTTTTAGAATTAATACTAGCAAAATTCTAGAATAATATTAGGATAGTATTCAAAACTTTCTGAAAATCTCTCTCCCTCACTCTCTCCCCCTCTCCCTATACCTCCCTCTCTCTCCTCTCTCTCTCTCTCTCTCTCTCTCTCTCTCTCTCTCTCTCTCTCTCTCTCTCTCTCTCTCTCCTCCCTCCCTCCCTCTCTCTCTCCCTCCACCTCACTCTTTCTCTCCCTCCCTCTCTCTCTCTCTCTCTCTCTCTCTCTCTCACTCCCCTCTCCCTCTCTCTCTCTACCTCCTCTCTCCTGCTCCCTCTGTCTCTCTCTCTCCACCTCTCTCCCTCCCCCTCCTCTCTCTCTCTCCCTCCCTCCCCCTCTTCCTCCCTCTCTCTTGCCCTCCCCCTCCATCTCTCCCTCCCTCCCCGACTTGATCCGCCCTCTTCCACACTTCCTCCAAACTATCTCCCTCTCTCTCGCCCCCTTCCACAAGTACCTCGCCCTACCACCCCTCCTCCCTATTTCTCTCCTTTCTCCCTCCTACTGACACTCTCATCCATATCCATCTCCTTCCTCCCTCCATCTGACACTCTCTCTGCCTCTTTCCCCACCTCTCTCTCTATACCCCTCTCTCTCTCCCTACCTCAAGGGCACACCGTGGGAATATGGGTGGCTCAGGGAGAGGGATGCCAACAAGGAGAACGATGGTCGATCCGGGGAGGCCACAGTGGGAGGAGGAACACAATAAAAGGGAAAAGGAATGGGAGAGGAAGATATTGGTGATCAGTGAGGGGATGGAGAGGAGGATAGCTAAGGAGAGTAGAAAATGGGAAATACAAGTCAAAAAAGCAGAAGCCAAGATCCAGATATTAGAAGTGAAGCTGCAGAGACTGACACAGAGTAGAGACAAAATTACCTGGTCAGAAACGGAGCTTGGAGCTTGTGCATCAGACACAGCCAAAGGGAATGAGGAGCAAAAAGGAGAACTCTTGTATGCATAGGCACTGTCAGACTCACAAGGGGCCCAAAACAACATGACCAGGATAATAACAACACACGAGAGAGATATAGAAAAAGCAGCCAGGGACAAGAAGAGCACCACAGTAACAACGAATGAGAGCACAGTAACAACACATGAGAGGGTAGACAAAGCAGCAGACACACTAAACGCAGGGACCCCAACAATACACTGCAGTGGACAGGGACAAATGAGCAGGCCGGACACACAAAGGAACACAGGGGCTTCAACCATAACAGCACCGGGAGATGCTAATGCATTGCTGACAAGGCAATGGGAGACACAGTGGGAGGAGGAAAGGGAGAAGTCGATCTTTATCTATGGCCTGAAGGAAGTCGAAGGGGACACCCATGACAGAAGAAAACAGGAGGAGAAAGAAAGGATCAAAGGTATCATGTAAGCAACAGGGGGAGACACATCCCAGGTGACAAATTTTTGGAGAATTGGGTGGTACACAAGGGAAAGAAATCGACCTCTAGATCGAGACAGAATGCAGGAAGAAAGAGAGGATAAGAAAGCAAAGAGAGGAGAGAGAGGAGACAGCGAGGTATGGAGGACACCAGGTCCAAGCAGAAGGACAAACACAGCCACTGGAAGCACCCACAGCGGGCCTCAAATCACAGCAACCCAATGACAACCATACATTTTAACAAAACACACACACACACCAGTCCCCTTGTCCCCACCCCAGCAACCCAAAACCCACCATCACAACTACCCCCCACCCCATTACAAACTCCACCCTACCAACCCATACCCCAACCATACAATCCCCCCTACCCATGCAGCAACCCCCTATGGGCACCCTGCCCACACACCCCCAACCCACCAAGATCCCCCCAGGGCCACAGTATTGGAAACAAGGTTGAAGGTTTGGTACACAAACGCGGATGGAATTACGAATAAGTATGAAGAGTGGAATGAAAGAATAGGTGAGGTGTCCCCAGACATCATAGCCGTCACAGAAACTAAACTCAATGAGGCAGTAACAGACGCAATCTTCCCACAGGGATATCAGATCCTGAGGAAAGATAGAAGGAGCAGGGGAGGGGGGAGGAGGGGTTGCACTGCTCGTAAGGAACTGTTGGAGATTCGAAGAAATGGAAAGAATGGAGGTGTGTAGAGAAAGGGACTTCATAGTAGGTACCATCCAGTCTGGGGAGCACAAGATAGTCATTGCAGTGATATATAACCCACCACAGAACTGCAGGAGGCCAGGAGAGGAATATGATGAGAACAACAGAGTGATAGTGGACACCTTGGCGGAGGTGGCAAGAAAAGCGCACATGAGCAGAGTGAAGTTACTTGTCATGGGCGATTTCAACCACAGGGAGATCGACGGGGAGAACCAAGAACCACGTGGGGGTCCAGAAACTTGGAAAGCCAAGATGATGGACATGGTCATGGAAAACCTGATGCACCAACATGTCAAAGACACGACCAGAGAGAGAGGAGAGGATGAACCAGCAAGGCTGGACCTTGTATTCACTCTGAACAGCTCAGATATCGAGGACATAACACACGAGAGCCCCCTGGGAGCCAGCGACCATATGGTGCTGAGCTTTGAGAGGTAAAACGGTGCTGAAAGAGACAAACCAGACTTTAAAAGAGGGGACTACACGGGCATGAGGAATTTCCTGCAGAAGGTTCTGTGGGAAAGGGAAATGGAAGGACAGTCAGTAAATGAAATGATGGAATATGTAGCGGCAAAGTTCAAGAAGGCAGAGGAACGATTTATACCCAGAGGAAAAAGATTAAATGGGAAGACTAGAAAGAGCCCCTGGTTTACCCAAAGGTGCAAGGAGGCAAAGGCTCAGAGTGTCAGAGAATGGAAAAGGTACAGAAGGCATAGAACCCAAGTAAACAAAGAGATTAGTCGAAGAACTTGAAACGAGTATGCACAGGTATGGAGGGAGGCCCAGAAACAGTACGAAAATGACATAGCATCGAAAGTCAAGTCTGACCCGAAACTGATGTACAGTCACATCAGAAGGAAGACAACAGTCAAGGACCAGGTGATAAGGCTGAGGAGAGAGGATGGGGAACTCACAAGTAATGGTCAAGAGGTATGTGAGGAGCTCAACTCGAGGTTTAAGGAAGTATTCACAGTGGAGGCAGGAAGGCAGCTGGGTAAACAGGACAGGGTGCATCACCAACAAGGGATGTATCAAGTGCTGGAATGCATACACACAACTGAGGGGGAGGTGAAGCAGTTACTCAGTGACCTTGATACCTCAAAGGCGATGGGTCCGGACAATATCTCCCCGTGGGTCCTTCGGGAAGGAGCTGAGGTTCTGAGTGTGCCACATACCATAATATTCAACACATCACTTGAAACTGGGCAGCTACCTGAGATATGGAAAAAGGCCAACGTAGTCCCCATCTTTAAAAAAGGAGACAGAAAAGAGGCACTAAACCATAGACCAGTGTCACTTACATAACAATCATCAGGAAAAGAATAGTGGAGCATCTGGAGCAGAACAGGATAATCAACGACAGAGAGAACGGTTTAAGGGAAGACAAATCCTGTGTACCAAACCTCCTGGAGTTATATGATAAAGTAACAGAGATAATGCGAGAGAGAGAAGGGTGGGTTGACTGCATTTTCCTGGACTGCTGGAAGGCCTTCGACACAATTCCTCATATGAGATTAGTAAAGAAGTTGGAAGACCAAGCGTGTATAACAGGAAGGGCACTGGAATGGATCAGGGAATACCTCACAGGGAGGCAACAACGGGTCATGGTGCGTGATGAGGTATCACAGTGGGCGCCTTTGATGAGCGGTGTAACGCAGTGGTCAGTCCTAGGACCAGTGCTATTCTTGGTATATGTGAATGACATGACGAACAGCATAGACTCAGAAGTGTCTCTGTTTGCAGATGATGTGGAATTAATGAGGAGAATCACATCGGATGAAGACCAAGCAGGACTTCAAAGAGACCTGGACAAGCTTGACATCTGGTCTAGCAACTGGCTTCTCGAATTTAACCCAACCAAATGCAAAGTCATGAGGATCAGAGAAGGGCAAAGAAGACCGCTGACAGAGTACAGGCTATGTGGACAAAGGCTACAAACCTCATCAAAAGAGAAAGACCTTGGGGTGAGTATAACTCCAAGCACGTCTCCGGAAACACACATCAACCAGATAACCGCAGCAGCATATGGGCGACTGGCAAACCTAAGATTAGCGTTCCGTTACCTTAACAAGGAATCGTTCAAGACACTGTACACCGTGTACGTCAGGCCCATACTAGAGTATGCAGCACCATTCTGGAACCCACACCTGGTCAAGCACGTCAAGAAATTAGAGAAAGTGCAAAGGTTTGCGATAAGGCTAGTTCCACAGCTCAGGGGAATGCCATATGAAGAAAGGTTGAGGGAAATAGGACTAACAACACTGGAGGACAGAAGGGTTAGAGGATACATGATAACAACATACAAAATACTGAGGGGAATCGACAAGGTAGATAGTGACAGGATGTTCCAGAGAGGGAACACAGAAACAAGGGGGCACAACTGGAAGCTCAAGACTCAGATGAGTCAAAGGAATGTTAGGAAGCATTTCTTCAGCCATAGAGTAGTCAGGAAGTGGAATAGTCTAGCGAACGATATAGTGGAGTCAGGAACCATACATAGTTTTAAGACAAGGTATGATAAAGCTCATGGAGCAGGGAGAGCAGATACCCAGTAGCGGACAGCGAAGAGGCAGGGCCAGGAGCTGAGTCTCGACCCCTGCAACCACAATTAGGTGAGTACACATAATAATAATAATAATAATAATAATAATAATAATAATTGTTATTTAGACATGGTACAATGATACATAGTAAGGTAGACATGATACAATGATACATAGTTTGGTATAAAAGAGATGTACATGCCAAAAGCCCGTAATATGCTGTGCATTGCGGGCATTCTTAAGATTAATTAATATTAGACTACATTGTAAAAAGTTATTGTTCATAATTTGTAAAATTAGTGTAATTGTATATCTAAGTTGTAAAATTTGAGTATAAGTTGAACATAATAATTTATTGATTGTAGCAATGCAATTAATTGAGTGAGATTAATTGAGCTGCGGCAGCGGCAGCAGTGGTATCCGAGCTCCGTACTTTTCTCAACACCCCGAGTTTATCAATGCTCCTATGATGACGTAGCTGCAAACAAAACTGCACTAACCAACGTAGCATCCAGAATGACCCAAGAATACCAGCAGTGAGACCTACAAACCAAATAAACTGACGATTAAAGGAAGACTGCCCCTCAAACCCAAAGCACCACCCCGCTGCTAAACAAACGCGTACCAGCCTACAGCTTACCAGCCTACAGCTTACCAGCCTACAGCTTACCAGCCTACAGCTTACCAGCCTACAGCTTACCAGCCTACAGCTTCTTCTTGTCGCACCAACTTCTCCGACTACTGTGTTAAAATGAGACATAACATCAGAAGGACCAATTCCAAAATCAACAAGAAAACACCAATAAATCTACTAATCAACTTGTCTACCCATGACACCGGTACACCCTCCACCCCCCCTCACCACAACCCAGGACGCCGGTACACCCTCCACTCCCCTCACCACCACCCAGGGCGACGCATCAACAACAAACATGGCTGCCTCCCCCACAAGCTCCCCCTTCACTGGCTTCACCCCAGATAATCTCTCAGGTATGACGAATGATCCAGATACACTAGTCATACATCATCAAATTAATTAATGAAAATATGGACCAACGTAAAGCACTTCTGCAACAAGATACCAGGATGACACAACTTGAAAACAAAATCCTCGGCCTTGAATAAAAGTTAACATCTGGAATGACTGATTTTGGCAAAATCCTCCAAACTGTCATTGATAGCCACACTGAACAGATAACATCTATAAACACAAAGGTTGAGGAAGCAGTAAAGGAGTGGAAGAACAACATGGATAACCAGTTTAATGACTACCTTGCACTACAAGAGGAAAAAAACGAGCAAGATAAGTTATCAGACGCAGTAATAGTGAACAGTCCATTCTTTCCCAGTGATATGACCCAAGCAAACAGTAAACACATTACTTTACAGATCATAAAAGATCAAATAAACGTTAATGTACCACAGACAGATATAAAAGCACGATTACTATATACACACGCACAGAGGGGCCGGGTTCAATTCCCGGTGGGGCAGAAACATTTCGAAGTGTTTCCTTACACACATACACACTCACACATACATACAACAGGCCTAGTGTCTAATCGACATGTGCCTAGGACAAAATGGTAACTAACTAACATACACAACTTGGAGCATCTCGAGCTGAACAGGATTATAAACACCAGACAGCACGGATTCCGGGAAGGCAAATCCTGAGTAACAAACCTCCTAGAGTTCAATGATAAAGTAACAGAGGTAAGTCAAGAGAGAGAAGGGTGGGTTGATTGCATTTTCCTGGACTGCAGGAAGGCCTTCGACACAGTTCCTCACATGAGATTAGTAAAGAAGTTGGAAGAACAAGTATGTATAACAGGAAGGGCACTGGAATGGATCAGGAAATACCTCACAGGGAGGCAACAACGGGTCATAGTGCGTGATGAGGTTTCACAGTGGGCGCCTGTGACGAGCGGTGTACCGCAGGGGTCAGTCCTAGGACCAGTGTTATTCTTGGTATATGTAAATAACATGACGGACGGGATAGACTCAGAAGTGTCTCTGTTCGCAGATGATGTGAAATTAATGAGGAGAATCACATCGGAAGAGGACCAAGCAGGACTTCAAACAGACTGGACAAGCTTGACATCTGGTCTAGCAACTGGCTTCTCGAATTCAATCCCACCAAATGCAAAGTCATGAAGCTCGGAGAAGGGCAAAGAAGACCGCTGACAGAGTACAGGCTAGGCGGACAAAGGCTACAAACCTCGGCAAAGGAGAAAGACCTTGGGGTAAGTATAACGCCAAGCACGTCTCCGGAGGCACACATCAACCAGATAACTGCGGCAGCATATGGGCGACTGGCAAACCTAAGATTAGCATTCCGTTACCTTAACAAGGAATCGTTCAAGACACTGTACACCGTGTACGTCAGGCCCATACTAGAATATGCAGCACCAGTCTGGAACCCACACCTGGTCAAGCACGTAAAGAAACTAGAGAAAGTGCAAAGGTTTGCGACAAGGTTAGTTCCACAACTCAGGGGA
Source organism: Cherax destructor (assembly GCA_009830355.1). Taxonomy (NCBI): domain Eukaryota; kingdom Metazoa; phylum Arthropoda; class Malacostraca; order Decapoda; family Parastacidae; genus Cherax; species Cherax destructor. The sequence goes on along the minus strand of WNWK01028085.1, from coordinate 17,021 downwards.
CTGTCCTATGAAGAATGGTTGAGGGAAATAGGACTAACAACACTGGAGGAAAGCAGGGTCATAAGAGACATGATAACGACATACAAAATACTGCGGGGAATCGACAAGGTAGACAGTGACAGGATGTTCCAGAGAGGGAACACAGAAACAACGGGACACAACTTTAAGCTGAAGACTCAGATGAGTCAAAGGGATGTTAGGAAGCATTTCTTCAGCCACAGAGTAGTCAGGAAGTTTAATAGTCTAGAGAAAGATATAGTGGAGGCAGGAACCATACATAGTTTTAAGACAAGGTATGATAAAGGTCATGAAGCAGGGAGAGCAGAGACCCAGTAGCGGACAGCGAAGAGGCGGGGCCAGGAGCTGAGTTTCGACCCCTGCAACCACAATTAGGTGAGTACAATTAGGTGAGTACACATATACATACACACATATACATACACACACGTGTGGGTTTTTTTATTTACAGGGAGCAAAGTCAGAGTATTTCTCCAGAATGGTCTGTAATATACCACTGTGGATAAAATAATTTGACATATCTTGAACATTTCTGAGTGAGTTGTCTCTGAATTCATTAATTTTGTCGCATTCCAGTACATTATGACGCAGGGTGTGACAATAGTCCAACTGGCAGAGTTTATATTTTGTTTGGTCTATATCTGGTGGTGGTGATTTAACCTGCCAAAGATACTTGTAACCCAGCCGGAGGCGGGCGGTAGTGACATCCAAGAGTCTGCTTATTTTGTTGGATGCACCATAGAGAGAATATTGAGAGATGAGATGGTTTTTAAGCATGCAGTCAGGGGATCCTTTACCAGTTCAGGTAATGAATTCCAGATCTTTAGGCCCTTTGTGTTCATTGCATTTTTGCAGTGCGAGACTGACACGAGGGATGTCGAAGAGTGCCTTGTGCCTTGTATTGTGACTGTGAGTTCTGTTGTAGCTATCAAGGAGAAGTTTAAGCGGAGGGTTTATATTGGTGTTTAATGTTCAGTATATATACTAGGTCCTATTGTCACGTGTTTGCGTACTCCGTTGTTTTTTGTAGATTTCCACGTTTTTTTGTGTGCTAGAAACTTTTAAACTGTGCCAGTGAACTTATAAGGTACATCCCTCCAGCGCTTGGTACTAATATAACAAAAAAATAGTAGACATTGAGTCAAAAAAGGTTAAAAAAGTGTACAATATCATAGCCGAGTCACACTCCCAGAGGAGAACCATAGGCCTATGGTGCCGTGTGCAACTTAGAATTTAGAACAAATTTTGTCAGAGGAAAGAAAGTCTCCCTAATAATAGAGTGTCATACATAGTGTTTAGTTTGATATCATTATTATGCACCCCATACCCATCCTGTGGGTGGTAGTCACAAGATTACAGAGGTACATAATGGGTCCAGGGACTGGACCCCAAAGTTTTGATAGCTGAGCAAGTTACAAAGGTAATGAACTCACAAGTTACAAAGGTAATGAACTCACAAGTTACAAAGGCAATGAACTCACAAGTTACAAAGGTAATGAACTCACAAGTTACAAAGGTAATGAACTCACAAGTTACAAAGGTAATGAACACACAAGTTACAAAGGTAATGAACTCACAAGTTACAAAGGTAATGAATCATGTAAGTAAATTTACTTACTTACGTTTATACATGGTTACAATCATGAACAAATTATAAAGTAATGAACAATTCACTAGTCTACACCCGGTCACAACTGTAATGAATTCTTGGTGCAAATTTTAATTGTTGGGTCACACACACACATACATACACACATGAAAAAGTACAGAAGACAAAGGACCCAGGAAAATAAAGAGATTAGCCGAAGAGCCAGAAATGAATATACACAGGTAAGAAGGGAGGCTCAGCGACAATATGAAAATGATATAGCATCAAAAGTCAAGTCTGACCCGAAGCTGTTGTATAGCCACATCAGGAGGAAAACAACAGTCAAGGACCAGGTAATCAGGCTGAGGAAGGAAGGTGGGGAGTTCACAAGAAACGACCAAGAGGTATGTGAGGAGCTCAACCTGAGATTTAAAGAAGTATTTACACAGGAGACAGGAAGGACTCCAGGAATTCAGAATAGGGAGGTATACCAACAAGTGCTGGATGAAATACACACAACCGAGGAGGAGGTGAAAAAGCTGCTATGTGAACTCGATACCTCAAAAGCGGTGGGACCGGACAACATTTCTCCATGGGTCCTTAGAGAGGGAGCAGAGATGTTGTGTGTGCCACTAACACAAATCTTCAACACATCCATTGAAACTGGGCAACTACCTGAGGCGTGGAAGATGGCAAATGTAGTCCCAAATTTTAAGAAAGGAGACAGACACGAGGCATTAAACTACAGACCTGTGTCACTGACGTGTATAGTATGCAAAGTCATGGAGAAGATCATCAGGAGGAGAGTGGTGGAGCACCTAGAAAGACACAAGCTTATAAACGACAACCAGCACGGTTTCAGGGAAGGAAAATCCTGTGTCACAAACCTACTGGAGTTTTATGACAAGGTAACAGAAGTAAGACACGAGAGAGAGGGGTGGGTAGACTGCATTTTTTTGGACTGCAAGAAGGCGTTCGACACAGTTCCTCACAAGAGGTTAATGCAAAAGCTAGAGGATCAGGCACACGTAACAGGAAAAGCACTGCAATGGATCAGAGAATATCTGACAGGAGGCAACAACGAGTCATGGTACGTGACGAGGTGTCAGAGTGGGCACCTGTGACGAGTGGAGTTCCACAAGGGTCAGTCCTAGGACCTGTACTGTTTTTGGTATATGTGAATGACATAACGGAAGGGATAGACTCAGAAGTGTCCCTGTTTGCAGATGATGTGAAGTTAATGAGAAGAATCAAATCAGTCGAGGATCAGGCAGGACTACAAAGAGACCTGGACAGGCTACAAGCCTGGTCCAGTAACTGGCTCCTTGAATTTAACCCTGCCAAATGTAAAGTCATGAATATCGGGGAAGGGCAAAGAAGACCGCAGACAGAGTATAGTCTAGGTGGCCAAAGACTGCAAACCTCACTCAAAGAAAAGATCTTGGGGTGAGTATAATACCGAGCACATCTCCTGAGGCACACATCAATCAGATAACTGCTGCAGCATACGGGCGGCTGGCAAACCTAAGAATAGCGTTCCAATACCTCACTAAGGAATCATTCAAGACTCTGTACACCATATACGTCAGGCCCATACTGGAGTATGCAGCACCAGTTTGGAACCCACACCTGGTCAAGCACGTCAAGAAATTAGAGAAAGTGCAAAGGTTTGCAACAAGACTAGTCCCAGAGCTAAGGGATTGTCCTACGAAGAAAGGTTAAGGAAATCGGCCTGACGACACTGGAGGACAGGAGGGTTAGGGGAGACATGATAACGACATATAAAATACTGCGAGGAATAGATAAGGTGGACAGAGACAAGATGTTCCAGAGAGGGGACACAGAAACAAGGGGTCACAATTGGAAGTTGAAGACTCCTATGAGTCAAAGGGATGTTAGGAAGTATTTCTTCAGTCATAGAGTTGTCAGGAAGTGGAATAGCTTAGAAAGCGACATAGTGGAGGCAGGAACCATACATAGTTTTAAGACTAGGTTTGATAAAGCTCATGGAGCAGGGAGAGAGAGGACCTAATAGCAATCAGTGAATAGGCGGGGCCAGGAGCTATGAATCGACCCCTGCAACCACAACTAGGTGAGTACACACACAGCCCCGGTGGCCTGGTGGTAAAGCTCTCGCTTCACGCACGGAGGGCCCGGGTTCTATTCCCGGCGGGGCGGAAACATAAGAACACAAGAAAGACGGAACACTGCAGCAGGCCTACTGGCCCATGCGAGGCACGTCCAAGTCTCCAACGGGCTTAAGCCAGGTCAGGTTACATTCACTTAAGGAAGGAGCACTGCATCTGACCTAGTAGCACAAGCTAGTCAGGACCAACTCACACCCACCCACACCCACTCATGTATTTATCAAACCTATTTTTAAAACTACACAACGTCTTAGCATCTATGACGGTAATCGGGAGTTTGTTCCACTCATCCACAACTCTATTACCAAACCAGTGCTTTCCTATATCCTTCCTGAATCTGAACTTTTCCAACTTGAAACCATTGCTGCGAGTCCTGTCTTGGCTGGATATTTTCAGCACGCTATTTACATCCCCTTTGTTTATTCCTGTTTTCCATTTATACACCTCAATCATATCCCCTCTAATTCTACGCCTTTCTAGAGAGTGCAGATTCAGGGCCCTCAGTCTATCCTCATAGGGAAGATTTCTGATACATGGGATCAACTTTGACATCCTCCTCTGTACGTTTTCCAGTGCATTTATATCCATTCTGTAATACGGTGACCAGAACTGTGCAGCATAATCTAAATGAGGCCTAACCAAAGATATTTAGAGTTGAAGAACAACCTGAGGACTTCTATAATATATACTTCTAGATATGAAGTTAAGGATTCTGTTAGCTTTATTGCGAACACTTATGCACTGTTGTCTTGGTTTCAGATTACTACTAACCAGAACTCCTAAATCCTTCTCACAATCATAAGTAATAAGATCTACATTATTCAGTTTATATGTGGCATGGTTATTGTCCTGCCCAACATTTAGAACTTTGCATTTGTCTACATTAAACTGTATCTGCCACTTCTCCGACCACTGCATCAGTCTATTCAAATCATCCTGGAGTGCTCTAATGTCCTCATTAGAATGTATTGGACGGCCTATTTTGGTGTCATCAGCAAATTTGCTTATGATGCTATTTATTCCCTCATCTATGTCGTTTATGTAAATTGTAAACAACAGTGGTACAAACTAGCAATACCACGGTAGATAGTAAACAAGGGGATGCCCAGGGAAATAATGAAGATAAATTACCGGAAACAGTTGAAGGCTCCATTGTTAGCAATAGTAACGAAGACAGACATGAGACAGGAACACACCCACCAATGGGGAACACAGTCACTAAAAACCAGGGCAAACGGAAACCAGGCCTATGTGAATATTATGCACTTGGTATCTGCAGGCATGGAAAATCTGGGAAATCAGATGGGACATGTAATTATGATCACCCCAGAAAATGCCGTTCCCATATGAAAACAGGCAAATGCAACCTCCCGTCCTGTAAGTTTTTCCACCCTGAAATGTGCCACACATCAATTCAGGAAAGACAGTGTTATAACTTATATTGCCAGGCATACCACCTAAAGGGTACGAGGCGACACAGAACATCCAGACCATGGCAAAATCAGGGTAGCCACAGCCACTCCGGAGAGAGAGGTTTTTAGTGCCAGGAAGGAAAAAAGCTGGCAGGAAATGACAGAAATTGTACACCAACTGCAATCATTTCTGGAGTGGAATCACAGTCAGTGGCCTCCACTCCATTACAACAGATATTAGAGCCAGGAAAAAGACCCCCCATACCACCAATACCACCAATCCAACTACATTCATCTTTGCTAATATACAAGGTCTAAAGCCAGCAACAAACAACAAGGTACCTTACATTAGTGGACTGCTTACAGAGTCAAATGCCATGTTTGCGGCTTTCACAGAGACCCACATAAGAGATCACTTGGACAATGAAATATGGATCCCGGGCTACAACCTATACAGGTGTGACAGAGTGAATAGGCAAAAGGGGGTTGGCCTGTATATCACAGAGTCACTTATATGTTCAGAACTACTAAATGCCTCAAATGATGTAGTTGAAGTACTAGCAATAAAGGTCGAGAATCAAAACCTGGTCATCGTGGTTGTCTACAAGCCCCCGGATGCAACGTCCCAACAATTCCAGGAACAGCTTCTGAAAATTGACCACTGTCTGGAAAATCTTCCAGCTCCTGCCCCCAACATCTTGCTACTGGGGATTTCAACCTCAGGCACCTAAAATGGAGGAACATTGCAAACAATGTGGTAGCAGAGATAACACCAGGAGGCAGCTCAGATGAAAATTCACACATGCATGAACTTTTAAATCTCTGCACCAAGTTCACCTTAAACCAGCAAATAGTAGAGCCCACAAGATTAGAGAATACGCTGGACCTCATCTTCACCAACAATGATGATCTGATACGAAATGTCATCATATCAAAAACAATATACTCAGATCACAACATAATAGAGGTCCAGACATGCATGCGGGGAGCTCCAGATCAACAAAATGTGATCAGCCGTGAGGAGCTTTCTCCAAATTCAACTTCAATAACAAAAACATAAGGTGGGACCAAGTAAACCAAGTCCTAAATGATATAAACTGGGAAGATTGCCTAAGCATCACGGATCCCAACCTATGTCTTGAACAAATTAACTCTGTGGTACTTGAAGTTTGCTCAAGGCAAATTCCCTTAAGGAAAAGGAGGAGAAGATGCAAACTAGAAAGAGAGAGGCGCTCCCTATACAGGCGAAGGCACAGAATAACGGAGCGGCTACAGGAGGCCAATATCTCTGAAATACGTAGGGAGACACTAGTCAGAGAAATAGCAAACATCGAATTAAAACTAAAGGAATCTTATAGGAATCAAGAGACACGGGAAGAACTAAGAGCCATAAATGAAATTGAAAGAAACCCTAAGTATTTCTTTTCCTATGCAAAATCAAAGTCGAGAACAACAACCAGTATTGGGCCCCTACTTAAACCGGATGGGTCCTACACAGATGACAGCAAGGAAATGAGTGAGTTACTTAAATCCCAGTATGAGTCAGTCTTTAGCGAGCCACTAACCAGACTGAAAATCGAAAACCTAAATGATTTTTTCATGAGAGTGCCACAGAACTTGACAGACGCATGCCTTTCTGACATCATCACTACGCCAAATGACTTTGAAAAGGCAATAAATGACATGCCCATGCACTCCGCTCCAGGCCCAGACTCATGGAACTCCGTGTTCATCAAGAACTGCAAGAAGCCCCTATCACATGCTTTTAACATCCTATGGAGAGGGAGCATGGACACTGGGATCGTCCCGCAGCTACTAAAAACAACAGACATAGCCCCGCTCCACAAAGGGGCAGTAAAGCAATAGCAAAGAACTACAGACCAATTGCGCTAACGTCCCATATCATAAAAATCTTTGAAAGGGTTCTAAGAAGCAAGATCGCCACCCATCTTGATACCCATCAATTGCACAACCCAGGACAGCATGGGTTTAGAGCAGGCCGCTCCTGTCTGTCCCAACTACTGGACCACTACGACAAGGTCCTGGATGCTCTAGAAGATAAACAGAATGCAGATGTTATATACACAGATTTTGCAAAAGCCTTTGACAAGTGTGACCATGGTGTAATAGCACACAAAATGCGTGATAAAGGAATAACAGGAAAAGTTGGTAGATGGATTTATAATTTCCTAACACATAGAACACAAAGAGTAGTAGTCAACAGAGTAAAGTCTGAGGCAGCTACTGTGAAAAGCTCTGTTCCACAAGGCACAGTACTTGCTCCCATCCTATTCCTCATCCTCATATCAGACATTGACAGGGATATAAGCCACAGTGCTGTGTCTTCCTTTGCAGATGACACCCGAATCTGTATGACAGTGTCCACCGTTGAAGACACTGCAAGACTCCAAGCAGACATAAACCAAATCTTTAAATGGGCTGCAGAAAACAATATGAAGTTCAATGATGAGAAATTTCAATTACTCAGATACGGAAAACGTGAAGAAATTAAAATCTCATCGGAGTACAAAACTAATTCCAACCACACAATAGAGCGAAAAACTAATGTCAAAGACCTGGGAGTGTTCATGTCAGAGGATTTCACCTTCAAGGACCATAACAATGTAGCAATTGCATCTGCTCGAAAAATGACAGGATGGATAATGAGAACCTTCAAAACCAGGGATGCCAAGCCCATGTTGACACTTTACAGATCGCTTGTTCTATCTAGGCTGGAATATTGCTGCACACTAACTGCACCTTTCAAGGCGGGTGAAATTGCTGACCTTGAAAATGTGCAGAGAACCTTCACGGCACGCATAAGTGCGATAAACCACCTCAACTACTGGGAACGCTTGAAGTTCCTAAACCTGTACTCTCTAGAACGCAGGCGGGAGAGATACATTATTATATACACATGGAAAATTCTCGAGGGCTTAGTACCAAACTTGCACACAAAAATCACTCCCTACGAAAGCAAAAGACTCGGTAGGCGATGTAACATCCCCCCAATGAAGAGCAGGGGTGCCACTAGGACGTTTGAGGGACAACACAATAAGTGTGAGGGGCCCAAGATTGTTCAACTGCCTCCCAGCATACATCAGGGGGATTACCAACAAGCCCCTGGCTGTCTTCAAGCAGGCACTGGACAGGCACCTCAAGTCGGTACCTGATCAGCCGGGCTGCGGTTCGTACGTTGGACTGCGTGCGGCCAGCAGTAACTGCCTGGTTGATCAGGCTCTGGTCCAACAGGAGGCCTGGTCACAGACCGGGCCTCGGGGGCGTTGACCCCTGGAATTTTCTCCAGGTAGACTCCAGGTAGACTATGGAATAAGAGGTCATGCACTTGCATACTTCAAATCCTACCTCACTGATAGGTATCAGTATGTCACCATTAAAGACATCCTCCACGACACGACCACTGGACACCGGAGTACCGCAGGGAAGTGTCCTTGGTCCCCTGCTCTTCCTCTTATACATCAATGATCTTCCTAATGTATCACAACACCTGAAACCAATACTCTTTGCTGACGACACAACTTATGTCATCTCCCACCCAAATCTTGCCACGCTCAACACCATTGTTAACGATGAATTAATAAAAATATCAACATGGATGAAAGCTAATAAACTTACACTCAACACTGATAAGACCTTCTATATTATGTTTGGCAACAGAACAGGTGATGCACAATTAAACATTAGGATCAACACTACTCCTATTGCTAAACATAATGAGGGCAAATTCCTGGGCCTTCACCTTGACAGCAGCCTGAAATTCAGCACCCATATCCAACACATAACAAAGAAAGTGTCCAAAACTGTGGGGATCCTCTCTAAGATAAGGTATTATGTACCACAATCAGCCCTACTCACACTATACTATTCACTCATCTATCGCTACCTCACATATGCCATTTGTGCATGGGGATCAACTGCAATTACCCACCTAAAGCCAATAATAACCCAATAAAAAGCCACAGTAAGAATTATCAAGGAATCCAACGCTAGGCAGCACACCCCCCCACTCTTCAAAGACCTAAACCTACTCACTTTTCAGAACATCCATACTTACTACTCTGCTATCTACATTTATAGAACCATTAATTCCAACTTTAACCCTGAGCTAAAACACTTTCTTGACAGTTGTGACAGGACCCATAGACATAATACCAGACACAAACATCTCTTTGACATCCCCCGTGTCCGACTATATCTATACAAAAATTCAATGCGCATAAAAGGGCCTAAAATCTGGAACTCCCTGCCTGAAAACTCTAGAACTGCAGACACATCCTCCATTTTCAAAAGCACCTTTAAAAAACATCTTATCTCACTTACGCACCCAACCAGTAGCTAAACACATGAAAACTACTTTATCTTGCACATACCTACATCAAAATACACTTATTGATATCTGTGATTCCCCTTAATTTGCACATGACTAACCAAAATTCTAATACAACTATTGCTTCTTAATTCTTAAGATAGTCATAAGTTTGCCTAAGACACCCCAATGTAGAAACGGCATTATACCAATACATCACCTTTACCATTAATATATAAACTAATTGTTAAATTCTTAAACTAATTGCTAAATTCTTAAATGTTTAAATTTCAGTACCTCAATTTTGTAAACCTCAATTTCGTAACCCTCAATTTGTAAAACTAGTTAATCACTGAAATAGGAGCACGCATCAATAACTGGGCCTCTACCCTTCAGACAGAACTGTTTGCCATACTCCTTGCACTCAAATGCGTCCATGTATCTAAGGTTAACTCTCTAATTGTAACTGATTCTCTGTCATCCATAAATGCTCTCAACTCATCAAGTATAACTTGTAGCATGCTCGTGTCAGAAGCCAGGCACAGGTATGGTAGGATTCTGGATAGTAGAGTCAGAGTGCACATGCTGTGGATTCCATCTCACATTGGTCTTCAGATGCATGATAGAACTGATAAATTGGCTAAGTTTTATGCTTTCAAAGAGGGGATAGATTACAATCTTGGCTTGTCAGTTAGCAGTTTAAGAACAATAATACGAAAAGAACTTCAACTGAATTTTATTGACTTAAGACTCAGGGAGTTTGACACCAGTCAGTCCATCTATCATCACTCTATCATGCAGGAGGAGCCACATGTCTATGGTACATCCAACAAAATAAGCAGACTCTTGGATGTCACTACCGCCCGCCTCCGGCTGGGTTACAAGTATCTTTGGCAGGTTAAATCACCACCACCAGATGTAGACCAAACAAGATGTAAACTTTGCCAGTTGGATTATTGTCACACCCTGCGTCATTATGTACTGGAGTGCGATAAAATTAATGAATTCAGAGACTACTCATTCAGAAATGTTCAAGATATGTCAAAGTATTTTATCCACAGTGGTATATTACAGACCATTCTGGAAAAATACCTGACTTTGCTCCCTGTAAATAAAGCATTGACACGTGTGTGTGTGTGTGTATGTACATGTGTGTATGTGTATGTGTGTATGTATATACATGTATGCGTGTGTATGTGTATATGTATATGTGTGTGTGTGTGACCCAACAATTAAAATTTGCACCAATAACTCATTACAGTTGTGGCTGGGTGTAGACTAATAGATTGCTCATTGCTTTATAATTTGTTCATGAGTGCAACCATGTACAGACGTAAGTAAATTTACTTACATGATTCATTACCTTGTAACTAGTGAATTAATTACCATTGTACCTTGTTCAGCTATCAAAACTTTGGGGCCCAGTCTCTGGACCCTATATATACCTCTGTAATCTGCAAATACCTTTGTAACTTGTCATGATTGTGACCATCTGAGTTCATTACCTTTGTAACTTGCTCAGCTATCAAACTTTGAGGTCCAGTCCCTGGACCCATTATGTACCTCTGTAATCTTTTGACTACCGCCCACAGGATGGGTATGGGGTGCATAATAAAGATATCAAACTAACTACAATTACCTAACCTTAATATCAGTATAATCATTGTATCACTATTGAGTAAGACCTATTATAAGACTGCCTGAAAAGCCTAGGCATACCTGGGCATATTATTGGCCATCTTGTAATATCTACCCAATAAAATGTATTAATACTATAAGTATACCCCACTTTGTAATATTACTAGAAATAAATTTTTGATTGATTTGATTGATTGATTGATTGATTGATTATCATTGTATTGTCAATGAGTTAAGCTATTTTTCTATATGATTAACTCAATTTTCATAATTTTTCGATATTTCTTTTGGCTCGCGCGTGGAGATGGTCTAACCGCCCCTAAACCTTTACAAAAATTCAATGTACATAAAAGGGCCTTAAATCTGGAACTCACTGCCGGAAAACTCTAGAACTGCAGACTCAATCACCACTTTCAAAACTACTGTTAAAAACATCTTATCTCCCTAACACTCCCTAACGAGGGATTAGTACCAAACTTGCACACGAAAATCACTCCCTACGAAAGCAAAAGACTCGGCAGGCGATGTAACATCCCCCCAATGAAGAGCAGGGGTGCTGCTAGCACGTTGAGGGACAACACAATAAGTGTCAGGGCCCAAGATTGTTCAACTGCCTCCCAGCATACATCAGGGGGATTACCAACAAGCCCCTGGCTGTCTTCAAGCAGGCATTGGACAGGCACCTAAAGTCGGTACCTGACCAGCCAGGCTGTGGTTCGTACGTTGGACTGCATGCAGCCAGCAGTAACAGCCTGTTTGATCAGGCTATGGTCCAACATGAGGCCTGGTCACAGATCGGGCTGCAGGGGCGTTGACCCCTGGAATGCTCTCCAGGTAAACTCCAGGTAAACTATCCCCATTATTAGCTAAACGAATGATAATCACCTAATTTTCTTTTTTGTCTCATGATGTTATATACACAGACTTTGCAAAAGCCTTTGATAAGTGTGACCATGGTGTGATAGCACACAAAATGCGTGATAAAGGAATAACAGGAAAAGTTGGTAGATGTATCTATAATTTCCTAACATGTAGAACACAAAGAGTAGTAGTCAACAGAGTAAAGTCTGAGGCAGCTACTGTGAAAAGCTCTGTTCCACAAGGCACAGTACTCGCTCCCATCCTGTTCCTCATCCTTATATCGGACATAGACAGGGATATCAGCCACAGTGTCGTGTCTTCCTTTGCAGATGACACCCGAATCTGCATGACAGTGTCCACCATTGAAGACACTGCAAGATTCCAAGCAGACATCAACCAAATCTTTAAATGGGCTGCAGTTCAATGATGAGAAATTTCAATTACTCCGATATGGAAAACGTGAGAAATTAAAATCTCATCGGAGTATAAAACAAATTCCAACCACACAATAGAGCGAAAACTAATGTCAAAGACCTGGGAGTGATCATGACAGAGGATCTCACCTTCAAGGACCATAACACTGTAGCAATCGCATCTGTCAGAAAAATGATGGGATGGATAATGAGAACCTTTAAAACCAGGGATGTCAAGCCCATGTTGACACTTTTCAGGTCGCTTGTTCTATCTAGGCTGGAATATTGCTGCACACTAACTGCACCTTTCAAGGTAGGTGAAATTGCTGACCTAGAAAATGTACAGAGAACCTTCACGACACGAATAACTGCAATAAACCACCTCAATTACTGGGAACGCTTGAAGTTCCTAAACCTGTACTCCCTGGAATGCAGGCGGGAGATACATTATTATACACACTTGGAAAATCCTAGAGGGATTAGTACCAAACTTGCACACGAGTGTCACTCCCTACGAAAGCAAAAGACTCGGCAGACGGTGCCACTAGCATGTTGAGAGACAACACAATAAGTGTCAGGGGCCCAAGACTGTTCAACTGCCTCCCAGCATACATAAGGGGGATTACCAATAGACCCTGGCTGTCTTCAAGCAGGCACTGGACAGGCACCTAAAGTCGGTGCCTGACCAGCCAGGCTGTGGTTCGTACATTGGACTGCGTGCGGCCAGCAGTAACAGCCTGGTTGATCAGGCTCTGATCAACATGAGGCCTGGTCACAGACCGGGCCACAGGGCGTTTACCCTGGAACTCTCTCCAGGTAAACACATCAAAAACAATATGTCCTACTCGTCATCTGTAATTCCCATTAATTTACACTTACACCCACCCAAATGACTGTAAACATAAAATTCCTAAATAATATAGCTATAGCCTATTAAATCTTAAGTTAGCCCTAAGTTGTGGAAACTTTTTTGAGTTGCTCAAGTTCCACAGGATAAGTGAGCCTTATGGAGCCTTAAACATACCATGGATAGGTCCTCTGAGTTCAGGAACCCACACTCCCACCCAAACAAACACAGTAGTTGGCGGAGGTAGAGAGATTACACATGTTAATTGATAGATTTACTCTCCTAGGAAGATCTAGTTAAGTTTGTACAGTTAGTAACTAATAGTAGGATTATTGAGGCAACTTTAGATATTAATAATGTAGCTCTAGCACCTTAACATAGGTAGTTTTAAGGCCTGAATAGGAACATTAGATTATGTTAGCTAACGAGAACTAGCAGCTCCACACTTGAATCTAAGCGGGAAAGAGCGCTAGTTTCTTCTTGAACTGGGCGTCGTGGTGTTAACAGGGTACTAAGAGCAGCTCGGCCCCCCATGTGTCTTCAAAATACTTGCCTGGGAACCAAGAATCACAGAGGCTTCCCGACGTACTGTGGATATTCGTCTCTGGCCCAGGCCCCCACAGTAAGACAATTCCTCGCATTTCTCTTAGTATAGCTGGCCGGCGATATTCGGAGTAAGATGGGGTTAATTGAGCTGTGGGTTAAAAGCGGCGATCGCCCACTATAAGGTAATAATTGTGGGCAATCCCCTTAAGTATTAGTCTAGAAGCTAATGTCACTTACTGCATATATAGCTTAGGAGATATCCTTTGAAACCAGGAACTCTGAGATTCAGGCAGGACACTAATACCACTTTAATTATTGCAGATTAAGGTCCTTCCCTACACGTGGTGTTTGGAGGGGTTATAGCTTAGGGAGATTGGAAGACTAGGAGACATTTCTACTCCATCAAGTAAGTTAAACCCTTTTTCAGTATTGCATGTAGGTGGGGAATTCTTTCTACTGCAGTCAGCTAGAAATTCTGTCCATAAGCCACTTGTAAGTCTGAGAGAAGCTTCTCAGAGTGTCGGTGTCAACAGTGCTTGCCAGAGGGCAGCTTTCAAGAAGGCAATCCAAGAAAAATTTCTATATAAGGCCACAAAAAACTCGCTTCCAGACAAATCCAATCCAATTACTGAATTTACAGTTTGTATTATTATTGTATGACTTGTACTACCTCAAAATTGTATATCTGAAAATGTATGTCCAAATCTACCTCAATATTGTTAATCTAAAAATGTATGTTCAAATGTACAGCCCCATAACCTAAACCATTATTGAGTAGGAAATAGTATTGATCTGCCCTAAATGTCTGGCATGCTAGTGGCCATCTTTGTAATCGAAATATAGTGTAAATGTAATGTAATCCAAGGATTGTAAGCTTTACAAGGTAATAAAATTATCATTACCATCGAGAAGTCGGGCTGGATACGGCTTATGCTGTCAGTGGCCCTTATAAACCCAACAAAAAAATAACATTCTGGGTTGCCAGGAACTGCACCTGTCTGTGAGTCACTTCCCCAGTTTATATATACTACTCTGCGTATCCTCCTTTGCATAATGGTTTAAAAAAGAAAGGAATCTGGATGCAATGTGTATACAATATATACTTCATATCTATTAGTGTATCAGTTTAGTTGGTACATCCGTATTTTGTAATAAAGGAGGAGTGTGAGAATCGAGGGACCTAGACCACAGGATAGTATGAGGGTGGGGAAAATATTGGTATTTTCCGAAAGTTGTAATTGATAAACTTTCCAATATGAACAGATATCCTTAACGTACCGCTGGTAGTTTAACGTCTATATGGGTATAAGCCAAGAACCATCATACCAGCGGGGAGGAAGCGGGAAGAGGCTGGGCAGAGAGGGAGGCAGAGAGGGAAGTGGTCAGTGAAAACCCAGGCTAGTGACCGGATTCAGGTAATGGCTGAGGGATGTGGAGATTACGCCCGCCAAACCGGGGCTTAATTACTTCCTTTCGTGATGTGGAGGAGTATCAACGTGGACGACATGTATAAAGTAGGACAATCGGTCCAGGAGGCCCAGTAATAGGGCAGTAATTGTAAAGAATTATCACACAATCCAACGCTGGCAGCACACCCCCACTCTTCAAAGACCTAAACCTACTCACTGTTCAGAACATCCATACTTACTACTCTGCTATCTACATTTATAGAACCATTAATTCCAACTTTAACCCTGAGCTAAAACACTTTCTTGACAGTTGTGACAGGACCCATAGACATAATACCAGACATAAACATTCTTTGACATTCCCGTGTCGACTAAATCTATACAAAAATTCAATGCGCATAAAAAGGGCCTAAAATCTGGAACTCCCTGCCTGAAAACTCTAGGAACTGCAGACACAACCTCCATTTTCAAAAGCACGTTAAAAAACATCTTATCTCACTTACGCACCCAACCGGTAGTTAACCATACGAAAACTACTTTATCTTGCACATATCCACAGCAAAATACACTTATTGATATCTGTGATTCTCCTTAATTTGCACATTACTAACCACAGCAAAATACACTTATTGATATCTGTGATTCCCCTTAATTTGCACAGTTCCAACCAAAATTCTAATACAACTATTGCTCCATAATACTTAAGCTAGTCATAAGTTTGCCTAAGATACTCCAATATAGAATCTATATTATGCCAATATATCACCTTTATCATTAATATATAAACTAATTGCTAACTTTTTATACTAATTGTTAAATTCTCAATGTTTAAATTCCAGTACCTAAATTTTGTAAACCTAACCTTACAATCTGTATATCCATTGTATAGCTATTGAGTAAGACCTATCATAAGACTGCCTGAAAAGCCTAGGCATACCTAGGCATATTATTGGCCATCTTGTAATATCAACTTTAATGTATAACTATAAGTACCCCCCACCTTGTATTACATGAAATAAAGGATTTGAATTTGAATTTGAATTTGAAATAGTGAATACCGCCGGCTAGGGATACTGGTTTAGGCCTACTTTGAATCCTCTGGAAACGACCGTACGACAGGATAAAGTCGTAAACCCTGATGCTGGGTGGTTCTCGTATTAGAAGAGACAGAAATATGTTCGATGAATATTGCGAAATGGTGAATATAGTGAACCAGAGTTGTAAATAATCGGGGGTGTACAGGGTGGGTCTGGCGTGGGTACGCCATACCCCGACCGCCTATTGAATGTGGAGAAGATGAACTAACATTATCTCAACTCATCTACTCGAAATATAAGTATCGAGACGGTGAATGTGTATAAACTAGTGGGGCATGGATCGAAAAACTGGAGCCGACCTCCGCATGAATCAGATACATGATCTGTGGCAAGTAAGGCAACAGCGGCACTTCTCCGCTCCATGGAATATTACCCCATTCCAAACTACCATCCCTCCATTTCCCCCAAACTACTTCTTAAATCACAACAAAGCTCCTTGAAGCCAAACATGATGCCGCTGTATTGATAATTTAGGCCAAACAGCCAAACTCTCTCACAAATTATTTACGTTGATGGTTCAGTTCAAATCCACTGGTGCAGCTGGTAGTGCTGCTGTTGTCATACAGAGTGATGGCTCTCTTAAAGAAATTGGAGCACGCATCAATAACTGGGCCTCTACCCTTCAGACAGAACTGTTTGCCATACTCCTTGCACTCAAATCGTCCATGTATCTAAGGTTGACTCTCTAATTGTAACTGATTCTCTGTCATCCATAAAT
>WNWK01028084.1:0-25712 GCA_009830355.1 Cherax destructor | reverse complement strand
ATGACGTAATCGACTTTGTGGGTAAGGTACACCCCAAGTTGGACCTCCTTAAAGGTTCTATCAAGACCTTTAACAGATAAAGGAGAAAAATCTCTGCCTTCGTAATTCCAGGAGGTCATTACCCAGTATACAGGGGCCCCTTGGAATAAAAAAACTCCCCATCATTCCAAACTTTCCATCAGGCTATTAAAAGGACTTGAAGGCACGGCCGCTTACCTAGATGATATAGTTGTTGTGTCGGACTCTTGGATTTAACATATGTTTTGCTTTAAGGCTCTTTTGAGACATATCAGAGTTTCCATTTAACTGTTAATTATCAGTCATCCTTTGGCCAATCTACTATTAATTTTTTGGGCCATGAAGTAGGTAGTGGCAAAGTGGCTCAAAATTTGCAAAAAATCTTGGCTATTAAAAATTATCCAGTACCTTTCACAGGAAATCCCTTTAACGTTTTCTAGGGATGGTAGGGTTTTATAGAAGATTCTGTAGGAATTTTGCAGATATTGTTGCTCCTCTAACCTCACTTACCAGTCATAAAGTTCCCTTTATTTGGACCCCAGAATGTCAAGATGCTTTTACGAAAGCAGAGATTACTTTGTACTGCCCCATTCTTTGTCTCCAGACTTTTGAAAACCATTCTCTTTCAATTGATGCTTGTGAGTCTGGGGTGGGGCAGTGCTTCTCAATCTGGGGATGATGGGTTGCAGCCTGTGGCCTACCATTCAGCCAAATATTTACCACCCAGAGGGCCTACTCCACTATAGAGAAGGAGGCCCTGGCTCTACTATTGGCATTAGAGCATTTTGATGTCTACGTGGGCCAGTCCTCACAGGTGGTCACCATTTACAGCACACAACCCTCTGGTGTATCTCCAGCAATGAAAAACAACAAGACTCATGGCGTTGGAGTATTCAGCTGCAACCCTACTGTGGAAACTTTTTAGTCACAAAAAGTTCCACAGGGTAAGTGAGCGAAAAGCCTTACATAGTGGATCGGCCCTCGGAGTTTATAAACCCACACTCCCAACCAAAACAACTACCCCTCCAGCTTTTGAAGGTGACTATTGTGTATATTTTAATTGATGATTTATCCACCTAGGAACACCTAGGCAAGTTTGTACAGATGACTAATAGTAAGATTAAATTAAGGCAACGTTAGGTATTAATAGTGTAGCTCTAGCACCTAATATAGGTAGTTATAGGCCTGAATAGGCAAGCATTAGGTTATGTTAGCTAGAGACAACTGGCAGCCCACACAATCTAGGCAGTGTGGTGGTCAGGAATTATGACCTACGTCCTTCCCAGACCAGACTCCACCGGACAAGTCGTGCTGAGATTGGCAGCACCCCCACGTGACCCAACATCTGTCCTGGGGCCCTGGAGGGATCAAGTACCGTGGAAATCTGCCTCCATCAGACCCTTACAGTAAGACTAGGCTTTCTTTCTCTCAGTATCGGCCAGTTTTCTGGGAAACGTTAGTGAAGTTATCTGTGGGTCTTAAGCAGGCGGAAACTTTTGTGTTGGTATGTACCAGCGTCGTCTCTAAGTTCAGTCTGGAAGCTAGTGTTACACTGCATATATTACTCAGGGACATCCTAGTAACCAGGGAACTCTGAGGTGCAGGCAGGACACTAATTACCCCATCTTTTTCAGACAAAGTTTCTCCACTGCACATGGTGTTAGGAGGGTTATATATAAGGAAGACCAGGACATATACCCACCCTTTTCTTTCAAGTAAGTAATCTCCCTTCCAGTATTGTGTGGCAGCGTAGGATTCCCTCTGCAATTAGATAAGAAATTTGTACCATAGCCACTTGTAAGTCTGGAAAGTGTCTTAGAGTGTCGGTGTCAACAGTGCTTGCCCAGAGTGCAACACAAGGGCCAAAAACCAAACAAGTTTCTACAATGGTCCTTCTTAACCGAGATGTGGAATAGCTAGTTTAGCAGACACATTAGTCTTAATTAACCACAGTTAATGTACCAGTCATTTTCGAACTAGGTTAGTTTTCCACCTAGGCCCAAAGACTTACTCAGGCTAGGTTAAGCTAACTAATCAGAAGTTATTATTTACAGTAATCTACAGGCAGGCCAAGTAGGCTAGTCAAGCTGTGAGTTTAGTTATTTACAGTGATTACAAGTAAGCCAGGTTAGGTAACTTGCATATTTAATTACTTACAGTGAATTGCAGCCAGCCACAGTTAGGGTAGGCCTCTGCAATAATTATAACAGTTATAACAGCTAGGTCAGATTTAACCTAGCTATTATTTACCTTGCAAGCTAGATTCAGGCTAGTTGCACACTAATTTCAACAGTGATAAAGTTAGACTAGGTGTTACCTTCACCAGCTAACTACACTAATTGTCTAGGCTTAGTTAAGCCAAAGCTAATTACACAACATTATTCATATACTGTTTATAAGTGAATTACTGAATTTATTTTGTGCTGACCAATTGAATTTAATTTACAAAGACTACATATTTTTACTGTGTGAATTTTGTTGTAGTATTTGACTCATTTAATTTGTGATTTGCTAGCTCAAGCCCTGTAACTATTTACTATTGGGTACAGGGAGTTGCTAGGTTAAGCTTTCATAACAACAAGATACATTTTAGTTGGGTTTGAGGGCTAACAGTGCATGTTCAATAGAGTCAAGTCAATAGTTGTAAAGTAAAGCTGTCAAGTTTGTTGAGGGGCTTTGGGAATCACTTACTCTCACCTGATACCGTATTGTACTGTGGGGTGGGCTAATTGACGTACAAATTAGTGACACTCTCTTAATTAAACCACAACAATGACGAGGGGGAATACGAGAGTACCTGCCCCATCTCTAAGTCAGCTAAAGCGGTCTATGAGTGCACACAGGAGACGCTTAGTCAAGGCGTGTAAGGAGAGTCAAGATAACAGACAAGATGCAGATGTAGATCATGAAGATCTGGAGAAGTGTTTAAAGCTTTTAGAGGAAAGGCTAGCAGACTTTGAGACAACCTACAAAGAGTGTGAGGCAGGAGCTCTTGCAGCAGATGAATCAGGGGATATTGTACAGGAAATTCAGGAGGACTACGACGAGCATGAGGCTCAATGTAAAGCGGAGATGAAACTCTGCAAAAAGTTAGCAAAAACATTGAAGGCTGACATAGCCGGGGCCACAAATAATAGTACAGGGCACACACGCCACCACAGTCCCCCTAGAGTGTTACCCAGATTACCTACATTGAACTTACCAATGTTTGATGGAACTTTGACAGAGTACATTGCTTTCTGGGATCAGTTTAAATCACAGATAGATGACAGGGATGATTTGTCAGATGCCACCAAATTACAGTACTTACGTTCACAGCTCAAGGGTAAAGCCCTGGACTTGGTCCGGCATTACCAAAACACTGATATTAATTATCAACATGCCAAGGATCATCTGAAGGATGCGTTTGGCAACACAGAGGACATAAAAACTGCTATATTTTATCAATTGACTGATCTAAAGGTTTGCCGTCATGACCTTCAGAGCGTAGAAGTTTCGCATCGAAGTCATAAGTTTGACCAATAGTCTCAAAGATTTACGATTGGGGTGGATCGGAATGGATGGTCAGTCGTTTGATTCAGAGGAAGTTAGCTAACACTATAGTGCATGAGTTACCGTAATATACCGAACGAGCTGGTTTACAATACAACAAATTATGGAAGGGTTGGGAGAGCTCATTTCTCGCTTGAGTGTAGGGGAAAGATTGCCCGACAAGGTGAAATCGTTTGACCACGCCGGACACTCGAGAGATAAATTAAAGCTCCCCGCTAGGATCGGCACCTATTATGCCCAAGACAGGCCCTCGACCAAGGGAAACCACTAAGACATGTGTGTTCTGCGAAGGTGAACACACTAGCACGATGCTCTCGGTATGCAACACTGAGCAGTAGGCGGCAGAGACTAAAGGAGTTGCAGCGATGCTTAAGGTGTTGTGGAAGACATGAGGCAGAAGATTGCCAGTCACATCTTTCAGAGTGCTATAATTGCCGGAAAGGTAAGCACCATACTGCACTATGTCACAACAATTTAAGGGACCCCAGGCTAGTAGGGACGTTTCTCCAGTAGAAATAGAAGGCGAGCCCGAGCCTGAAGTGGTAGCCAGCGTGATTAGTATGGGTAAAGTCTCTAATCTGAGTGAGAAGCACAGAGCTGCCGCCCTACATACAGTCATGGCAGGGTTGTGAACGGGAACAGAACCGAAACAACCCGATTATTCTTCGACTCAGGGGCACAAGTGTCCATGATAACAGAGAGTTGGTGGCTAGGTTAAAGTTGAAGGCCACCGACAAGTTTAATGCGACATTGGGAGGTGCTATAAGTCAGGGCCCACCCAAGTCTTATGATGTTGTGGATGTCACTGTTAAACTGGGTGGACATCACAGAAATATTACAGCTCTGGTAGTAAATACGTTACCTGCGGCTATTACGACCAGAGGTCTTGCAGCAACAACCAAGGATTGAAAGACCTTGGTGTGAAGCTGGCAGACCAGGACGTTACCACTGACACAGTCAGAAATGTAGGTATCCTGGTGGGAGCCAACTATCTTGATGACTTCCTGTCCACACGACGGACTGTTAAGGAAGGAATTGGCTTATACAGATCCCCAGTAGGATATATCATCGGTGGCAGAATTCCTAATGAATTCCTGCAACGCCAGGGAGGGGAAGCTGACACCACGATAGCTGGGGAGTAGTGATAATGAATGTTAGTGTACCGACGAACCGCCAGGTAAGCCAAACCAAGTAGGAAGTGACGAACACTAGCCACCTTGGGGAGACGCTTTAGGGGTACCTAAAGAGGAGATAGATTGTCATTAAGCCCAGGGAACCTCGTATCAGTGGGAAGAATTGCTACCGGGGTATATAGGCCACTGGGTGGGAAAGCGAAGCTGCTCAGACAAGGCTAGACATGTGAAAGACATTAAAGTTAAAGGAAGGGTGTTAAGATCACGGAACCCATAAGTTTACACCCCAGCAATCCAGCGCGGAAACTGGACAGTCAGAGTTAAACAGAGTCTGCTCGCGAGAGTGGCCGGACAGCACTCGTGTCCAGGGCCCGCCGTGGGTCTTGCGGAAGGTGAACTGACGTAGACTCACCTTTACCTTCGCTGGCGGGAGGATGTGAAACTTTTTAGTCACTAAAAGTTCCACAGGGTAAGTGAGCCGTAAAAGCCTTACATACCGTGGATCGGCCCTCGGGTTTATAAACCCACACTCCCAACCAAAACAACTCACACTCCAGCTTTTGAAGGTGACTATTGTGTATATTTTAATTTATAGATTTATCCACCTAGGAACACCTAGGCAAGTTTGTACAGATAGAAACTAATAGTAAGATTATTAAGGCAACGTTAGGTATTAATAGTGTAGCTCTAGCACCCTAATATAGGTAGTTATAGGCCTGAATAGGCAAGCATTAGGTTATGTTAGCTAGAGACAACTGGCAGCCCACACGAATCTAGGCAGTGTGGTGGTCAGGAATTATGACCCTACGTCCTTCCCAGACCAGACTCCACACGGACAAGTCGTGCTGAGATTAGGCAGCACCCCCCACGTGACCCAACATCTGTCCTGGGGCCCTGGAGGAGATCCCGAAGTACCGTGGAAATCTGCCTCCATCCAGACCCATTACAGTAAGACTAGGCTTTCTTTCTCTCAGTATCTGGCCAGTTTTCTGGGGAAACGTTAGTGAAGTTATCTGTGGGTCTTAAGCAGATGGAAACCTTTGTGTTGGTATGTACCAGCGTCGTCTCTTAAGTTCAGTCTGGAAGCTAGTGTTACTTACTGCATATATTACTCAAGGGACATCCTAGTAACCAGGGAACTCTGAGGTGCAGGCAGGACACTAATTACCCCATCTTTTGCAGACAAAGTTTCTCCACTGCACATGGTGTTAGGAGGGGTTATATATAAGGAAGACCAGGACATATACCCACCCTTTTCTTTCAAGTAAGTAATCTCCCTTCCAGTATTGTGTAGGCAGCGTGGGATTCCCCTTACTGCAATTAGATAGAAATTTGTACCATAGCCACTTGTAAGTCTGAGAGAAGTGTCTCAGAGTGTCGGTGTCAACAGTGCTTGCCCAGAGTGCAACTTACAAGAGGCCAATCCAAACAAGTTTCTACACCTACCAATTATGTATAAAACACTTCCCTGGCAAAAATTATACGCTAGCAGATGTGTTATCTAGAAGTCATTGCACTTAGTTAGGTTGTTAGGGACTTTGGATGGAACCATCTATTTGTTTTCCCCTAGTGAGGTTTTTTTTTTAGCGATTAGATGCCCTGCTACCGACTGCAGGCATCTTGGACCTACGCTAGCCCTACCATTTGCTGTCTCACTCTTAAGGTTAAAGCCAGACTTTATGTCTCGAGAAAAGTTTATCTTTATCTAATGCGCGGGATGGTTGAGGGGAAGGGAGGTCCCATTATTATAATGTGCCATGGCGGCACTCTACCCATTTGAGGTGGAAGCCTAGTCCTGAGCCCTCTTGGGGTGGGGGTGTTGCATGCAACGAGTACGTACCCTATA
Source organism: Cherax destructor (assembly GCA_009830355.1). Classification (NCBI taxonomy): domain Eukaryota; kingdom Metazoa; phylum Arthropoda; class Malacostraca; order Decapoda; family Parastacidae; genus Cherax; species Cherax destructor. The sequence goes on along the minus strand of WNWK01028084.1, from coordinate 19,163 downwards.
TTCGGAGCATGTTAAATACACCCACATAGGCTCCCCTCCAACCAGCGAACCATCGTTAAGGGTTTGGCAATGGGGCCCCATCATCAAATCAACGACTCGATTCAGCCAATCATAATGCGGCTTTGACAATGACAAAGGTGATGTGGATACCACTCACAATTTGTCATTGTCATTCCTGCATTGAGCTGGTTGTGGTACGGTTGTCTCTGTCTATTGGCTGCTGTTTTGCCTTGACGACCGTGGCGTGCACTATTATTTCTCTCTCTGTACATAGTGTACATACTTGTACAAAGCCTTATTTAATACTTGGTGAAGGAAAAGTCAAAAGCCTTATCTAATAATAATTGCTTGGTGAAGGAAATACAAATTCAAAGCATTTTCTACTGTGTTTCTTTGCTCCAAGCTCCCTTTTACTCTCAGGTTAACAGGCCATTGAACCTGAGGTTGTAATATCCCTCGAGAATTTTCCACGTGTATATAATAATGTATCTCTCCCGCCTGCGTTCTAGGGAGTACAGGTTTAGGAACTTCAAGCATTCCCAGTAATTGAGGTGGTTTATCACAGTTATGCATGCCGTGAAGGTTCTCTGCACATTTCCTAGGTCATCAATTTCACCTGCCTTGAAAGGTGCAGTTAGTGTGCAGCAATATTCCATTATTATTATTATAATCAAATAGAAGCGCTAAACCACAGGGGTCATACAGCGCAGCAGGGCAGGACAGGATGCAGGGAGAATGGGTTGTAAGAGGGAGATGGATGATTAGTAGGGTATGGAGTGTAGCAGGATAGTGGATAGTGCAGGGATAGAGGGTAGCAGGAGATCGAGGTAGAAGGGACTGAGGGAGGTGCTAGAGGTATAATCTTCAGAGTTTGTGTAGTAAGTCAGTGTTTGTCAAAAAGTCAACGAGAGAGTCAGGATTAAAGGAGGGTCCATCAGCAAGAAGGAAAGGTAAAGAAAGGGCCGCAGAGCGAAGACGCCCTTGGAGGTAAATACTATGTGCTCGTTTGTAGAGTGGGCAGTCCAACAGAATATGTCGAACAGACACTGTAACCTGACAATGCTCACAGAGAGGGTCAGGGAGCCTCTCCATGAGATTCCCGTGAGTAAGACGAGTGTTGCCGATGCGAAGACGGGTGAAAAGAAGAAGGCCAGAAACCTATAATCGGTTTAATAGAATGAAGTTTGTTATTTAGCAGGTCAGACCAGCATTGTTGCCAACGGGTGGGAAGGTGGGTAGCAATGACCACAAAATAGTCTGTGAAAGGAACACCTCTATATGAAACTGGAAGGTCATGTACTGCTGACCGCGCAGCGGTGTCTGCCTGTTCATTGCCCTGTACGTCAACATGACCAGGGACCCAACAAAAAACAATATCTTTGTGCTTGCTAAAGATACGGCGTAACCAAAGGTGGATATGAAGAACTAGGGAGTGAGGTGTATCAATTTTACGGATAGCCTGTAAAGCACTAAGGGAGTCTGAAAGACCACAAATGGTGACACAGGCATAGATGCAATACGGATAAGTACCACAAGAATGGCATACAATTCAACCGTAAAGATGCTAGCCGAGGGTAACAGATGCCCTCGCACGACACTGTCCGGGAAGACTGCTGTGAATCCAACACCATCAGATGACTTTGAGCCATCGGTGTACACTGCGATGGCATGGGAATGAGAACGGAAGTGTTCTAGAAAAAAAGAGCGAGAAGCAGCCATAGGTAGTTGGGCTTTCGTGCAAGGTAGAGGAATAGAACAAACACGGACAGCAGGAACAACCCAAGGGGGTAGGGGAAAGGGAGATGTCACATGAACGTATAAAGGTGGTAGTTGAAGGGAAGACAAGAGTGAATGTAGACGAAGAGAAAAGGGACGAAGTAAAAAGGGGCGACATAAAAATAAAGAGCGCCTACTAACATCTGTGACAATCCTATACATGGAAGGATTGCGGAGGTCATGGGAGCGAACATAATAGCGAATGCAATGTGCATCATGACGATCGGACAAGCATGGAATGTTCGCTTCTACATAGAGGCTCTCAACCGGGAAAGAACGAAATGCACCAAGGCATAAACGCAATCCCTGGTGATGAATGGGATTAAACATTGATAAAACATATTTTATCCAGTTTGGGAACAGAGCTACAAACGCACCACTTAACATAATGATAAACGGGTCCCCTATCGCAAAACTCACAGAGGGAAAATTCTTAGGAATCCATCTTGACAGTGGCCTCAAATTTCAGACACATATACAACAAATTTCCAAGAAAGTCTCAAAGACCGTGGGAATACTATCCAAGATACGGTACTATGTTCCACAACCAGCTCTCCTTACCCTATATCACTCACTCATTTACCCATACCTCACCTATGGAATCTGTGCATGGGGCTCTACATCAATAACTCATTTCAGACCACTAATAACACAACAAAAGGCAGCAGTTACAATGATAACAAATTCACACTCCAGACAACATACTCCACCAATATTCAAAAACCTAAACTTACTCACCATACAAGACATCCATAATTTTTACTGTGCCTATTACATACATAGAACACTCTATGTAAAAATTAACCCACCACTCAAACTTCTCCTTACCAATTTTAACAGGACACATGACCATAACACTAGACACAGATCACTCCTCGATGTTCCCCGTGTCCATCTAACACTATGTAAAAACTCAATGCATATAAAAGGCACGAAAATTTGGAATTCATTACCTGTCATTGCCAAAGAAACCCTACCTGTACCCCAATTCAAAACGATGCTAAAAAATCACCTTCTCACCCAAAGCTAAATGCTCAATATCAAACATTCTCAACAAAGTAGAATAATCACTTAATGTAAAAACCTGACTAATCACTTAAATGTAAAAACCTGTTATGAATAATACATACTAAGGTAACTATTTCCATAACATTTACATTATAATGACCACATAAACTGTAACTGCAATGCAACTAATTGTTTTAAATTGTTATCTCACTCAATTAGTTGCATTGCTACAATTAATTGATATGTTCAACTTATATTCAAACTTTATAACTTAGATACACAATTATACTAATTTTATAAATTGTCAACCATAACTTTTTACCATGTAGTCTAGAATAAAGTAGTCTTAAGAATGCCCGCAATGCACAGCATATTAGGGGCTTTTGGCATGTACATCTCATTAAGAAATATATCTTGTCTACCATGTATCATTGTACCATGTCTCAATAAAGTATTATTATTATTATTATTAGTAGTAGTAGTAGCAGGGGAGGCCGCTGAATATATTTGGTCACCATAATCGAGTTTCGATAAAATTAGGGCTGAATGCAGGCGGAGGAGAGTGCTACGATCAGCCCCCCATGAAAGATGTGCGAGGGTTTTTAGGAGGTTCAGCTGGCTATGACAAGTTGCCTTCAGAGAGGTAATGTGAGGTTTCCAGGACAATCTGCGGTCAAACAGGAGGCCGAGCAACCTGACTGTATCACGTTCTGGGATATGTGAGCTGTACAGGTACAATGGATGATCAGAGACCACTGAACGTCTAGTAAACGTAATTTGATGAGTTTTGCTACTAGAAAATTTAAACCCGTGAGAGGTGGCCCAATCGGAAACTCAGTTGATGGCATGCTGGAGGGAAACTGCAATAAAGTGACAGTCAGCACCTGCACAAGCTATACCAAAGTCATCCACATAGAGCGATGACCAAATATTGGATGGGAGAACAGATGCCAGATTATTTATAGCAAGCAGAAAAAGTGTTGTGCTCAGAACACAACCATGGGGGACACCTTCAGGGGAGGAGGAGCGTTTTTCGATTTATAAAAAATTAAAATCGAAAAATTATGGAAAATAATTTTTCCCACCAAAAAATAGTGCATAATTCTGGCAACAAGTTGATGCAATCTGCTTATTTCTATCATATTTCTAAGTATGTATATACTAAAAAGTATTTTTTTTGTTCTTGGTTCAGCAAAGATGTGTTGGCGATTAGTCAGTTTTTTTTTTTACCCCTAAAATTGCGATTTTTATGATTGTTTCACTTTAAATACACTACATGGCAACCTCTGCAATGAGTGGTGTGTGTGAGCTCCGGCAGACACCTCTCAGTGGCCTTACAGCCTCCGATAAGCATGGTGGGATGTACTGCTCTGGAAGGTGGCGTGTGACTTTCCGAGAGTTGTACACTTACACAATTATCAATATCTCAGGAGTAAGTTATTGACATTGTAATCCCTCTCATGCAAAGAGTATTTATCATAGCATCATGATTCTTCGCAGGGTTATAGAGGAATGATGGTTCTATCGAACTAGAGAGCGATTTTGCGATATGTTTTATGGTTTCTTGATAGTGATTTTTGTTTTCCCAAACAAATTAAAAAAAAAAACACGTATTTCAATAATTCGTATAATGCAATCTATTGACAGGAAGCTCAAACCGCTCTGCAGTTCTATAGCCTAACTCTTCCTCTTTCATCTGATCTCAATTAGAACATTGTATGTCGTACCAATTTTGTTGGAGAGGGATTGCCATAAGCTCTATCAAATAAGGCATTTTATTTTTTTTTCTATATAACTCTAAGGCAAAACGTCACTAAAAACTCAGTGTCTATGTTTCAAATGCTGCTTAATTCAAAGACAATATTCCCAATGAAATATTTGCATAATAAAAAAAAAAAGGTCAATTCGGCTCATCCCCCCCTTCAGCTTGGACAAAGTCCGGGGAAAGCTCATTACTAACCCAGACACGGAAATGTCTTTCAGTTAAGAAAGCCTTAAGGAAAAATGGTAGATTGCCTCGGAGGCCTAAGGAGTGGGCCTGGGTCAAGATATTATACTTCCAAGTTGTGTCATAAGCCTTCTCAAGATCGAAAAAGATGGCAATAACCGAGTGGTTATTGGCAAAGGCATTACGAATATATGTATCCAAGTGCAGTAAGGGGTCAATGGCTTAAAATGCTTAAAATCAAGGAGTCTCTCTGTGGTTCTGTTATACCGATACCTGCCCTGCTCAGCGCGTTTCAAACGTACTGCCCGAGCACAAGCAGGAGACCACCAAGGCATGCACTTCTGAGAATGCTTGCCCAAGGTTTGGGAGATAGAATGTGAAGCTGCCTTGAAGCCGGAGGACGAAAAGAGATGTAAAACCTCATCAATGGAGGACGAGGAAGGAACCTCATGAAAGGCAGTAAGTTGTGCGTAAAGGTCCCATTTCGCCCGGTCAAATTGCCAGCGTGGGCTACGAGGAGGTGGAGAATATGAAGGGGACCTAAGGATGATTGGGAAATGATCTCTATCATGTAAGTCCGGGTGGACAGACCAGGTGAAGTCAAGGACAGTTGATGAAGAGCAGATGGAAAGATCGATGCAGGAGAAAGAATGAGTTCAGGGATCAAAATGGGTAGGAGTACCCGTATTTAAAACATGGAGGGAGAGAGAAGCAAGAAATGCCTCCAACTGAACGCCACGGGAGTCACAGTGCGACCCCCTCCCTAAAGAAAATGGTGTGCATTAAAATCGCCAAGTAATAGAAGGGGTGGCGGCAAGGAAGAAACCAGAAAATCAACATCTGGGATAGACAATGCTCGCGAAGAGGAGAGATATAACAGAGTGTATACCACTTATTCAAGTGGATACAGGCTGTGGTGTAGTGTAGAGAAGAATGAACATAGAGCTGACGGTATGGAACACCAGTGCGTATAAGAAGAGCACTTTCGTTAAAGGTTCCATCGGAAAAAAGATCCAATGAATACAACAAATCATAGCCTGAAAAGGGCTGGATAACAGAGGATTGCAATTTGGGTTCTTGCAAACAGACACCAAAAGGGGAAAACTGGGAGAGCAACACCTGAAGCTCACCCAGGTTACCCCTGAGGCCTCGGATATTGCACTGCAAATAAGCCATGATTTATAGAGAGAAAGATAGAAGTCGAAGTTAGAGGTATCTATGGACTAGGGTTAGAAAAGTCCACGTGTGGAGGCAGCGGAAGACTCATAATCAGAGAAGGAGTGGGATGCTGTGAAGGAAGGAGGGGTGTAGACGAAGAGAGAGGAGGAGGAGGCACCAAATAAATTCTGTGATAGCTTCCAGATTTTCGGAAGACAAATATGCAGAATGCAGGACTACATTAGAAATGGAAGGAGAGTGAGCAACCATCAGGGAGACTATAGACTGTACTAAAGTAGAGGGTGAGGAGATGGAAGAGGAAACTGTCGAAGGGGTTTGGGAGGGGACAGGAGTAGAAGTGGCCTGGGGAGGGACAGTCAGGGAAGGAACTTGAAAGGGGACAGGGAATGAAGATATTGTACGAGGAGGAGGATGAACCTCCACACATGTTACAGAACTAGTTCTAGGCGAAGAACTTGGCAATCGGGATTTTTTGCCGGACTTATGAGAAGAAGGGGGGCGCGGAGGTTTAGGTGAAGGATGAGGACGTGTAGACTCAGAACTGTGCGAGTTAGTAGAGGAAGGAGAGTGGACAGTATTTGATGCCGAGGTAGGGACCTCGGAGCCAAGAACATCAAAAGGATTCGAGACAGAGGTGACTGAGGATGTTGTAACCACAGACGAAGTCGAGGAAGTTGGGACCCCAGAAGTGGGGCGACGTTTAGCAATGCGAGAATAGGAAATATGGGGAAGTCTCCCTTGAAGGCGTAGATGAGAGACGGCCATAGTATATGAGAAGCCTTCCGCCTCTTTGAGACAACAGATTTCCCACTCATTCAGGTAAACCTGACAACGGCGAGAGTACGACGGATGTGCCTCATGACAGTTAAGGCAAGAGGGAGGTAACGTACAAGAAGAACTGGCATGGTCGTCGGCACCACAGACTTGGCATTCAGCCATGGACCTGCAATATTTCGCTGGATGACCAAAACGCCAGTAGTTTCTACACTGTTGTGGTGTAGGGGTCACCTTTCGAACTTGTAAACATTGACCTGCAATGTAGACCGAAGGTGGGAGTTCACGGCAGTCAAACATTAAACGAGCTATATTGCAAGGATAACGTCTTCGCTTATTGGCAGGGAGGACTATTGCGACCCCAGAATTGTTTATATGTGATTGATGTATATTTTCCATTTTCTTATAATTTTATATTTCTGATATTCTCGATAATAGCTAAATAGTTAATATCTTGCTTTATATTATTATTGGACTTTTATTTGACATTATTTGACTTAGCTATATTTATTAGGTAGGATGTAACATTTTATATTGTGCTCGAGTGTGGCGTAGCTGCCTTGGAGTTAGCAAACTACCGTTTATGAGAGACTACGCTTGTGATACTGCCGGTGTCTAGTTGCTGGGAGGAGTCAGTCGCTGACCATACCTGAGCGGGGTGGTTGCTTCTCCTCCCTCTCTCTCTGGCCTGCTGAACATCGTCGAGTCAACACCTCGCTCCTATTACTTGTTTTCTCGCCATTTAGACTCTGTTGGGTAGAGTATGTATTTGGTGGTGAGACGAAACATACTTCTCAGGACTCTGTGTAACTCTGTTCACAGAGGATAGACTAGACAGTGATTTTCGACGTTTTTCTGGGTTGTGTGTCACATTGACACTCTGATACAACTCAGATCTCAAGCTATAGCTCTGGACCTACTTCGATAAGGCATCTGTGCACCATCACAGTCTGGGATTGTTTATGCTGAACCTAGCTTCAGTAGTAAAGGAGTTTTGTGACTGTTTTGGAGGATCTATTGATGGTCCCCAGTTAGGGTCGATTTTCTATCTCCTGGTTCCTGACACTGTGTTGCTGTTGCTTGTTATATTGCTGTTCTTCGAATGAGTCATTTTACTGGTCAATCAAGCTGTTCTGATTGTCAGTTTGTTAGAGAAGCTAGCTTATGAGAAGTTCAGTCGGACACTGGTTGAGTCGAGTCTTAGAGTTACCGGGAGCACACTCATACACACTTATATTCATATTTGTATATATTATTGTAATTACTGACATTGTACCTGATGGTACTTCTGAGTCATTTATATATATGTGCCCTCAGCACAGTCTTATTGTATATGAGAGCAGTGTAGGAGCTACCCTCCTAATTAACCTCTTAATTCATAACTTAATGAACATCCTTATCATATGTATATTTATTTACTTTGAAACCCTAGACACTAACTTGGTTAATAAACATATTAAATTTTATGCTTTGGTTAGTACCCTATCAGTTGTAATCCTCTTGGTGACTATTGAATATATCGGATAACTGGACCAGGATACTGACTTTGTTGCAAAAGCCCAGTAACAGGCTGGATGCTAGAAGGGCTATCCTTTCTAGTGTTCGCTGGAGATGTCTATTACTAATAGATATCGTGTCATTTTGTAACAAGGACAAAAGTGTCAACCTTAAGGATAGGGAGTTCTTGGAGCTCAAGCTGCTCCAAAATGTCATCACCACGTCTGGAAATTTCGTTGGACAATGGTGTGGGGTAAAATGACAGTACCACTACAAGAATTAAGAGAATGATGCTTGTCAATAGTGATAGGAATAGTATCTATGGTCGTAAGAAGTGAAAGATCGCGTGCATGGCCAGCATTCTGGACCATGATGATGCGAGTGCTGCTCTTGAGAGTGTGAAATGAGATATCTTTACCTACATGGCATAGGAGAGCTTTACCAATATAGTGGACCCCGAGACACTTACACCCCGGAAATCGTACAATTATGTAAATATAATATTGTAAGTGCTTTTGTAAGTGTATTTTTGGTGGTCTGAAATGGACTAACCTACTTGACATTTTTTCTTAAGGGAGTAAATTCGTTCGGTAATGGCACTTGAGCAAGCTTCTGGAGTGAAGTTTTTACGATACTCGGGGGTCCACTGTACTATGATCGGAAAGATAGGTAATTGGAGTAGTCGGTCTTATAGTAAAAAAACTTTGTCCATTGAGTAGTGTGAAACAAAGTGTTTAAGGGGAATGCGCGACGTGCTGGTCATTTCTGAGATGAACGAGAAGGAAGTGTCGAATCGTCATGTAAGGGTCTTGGTCGTTTGGATGTGGGACCAGGGGTGGAGCGATGGGTGACAGGCGAGCGATCCGAAAATTGCCGCACCATCGAGAGAAAAGCCGGAATCAAGGTCAGAGAAGAGTGAAGGTCAGATATGTCAAAAGGGCCGGTCGGAACCCCGGTACCTGAACCAGGTGACGAACCGGCATCAGTAAGAGGTACAGGGGTATTAGAGATGTCCCAAGAATTGTCAATTAACGAGGCAGGGTCAGTACTGGGTGCGGTATCAGGAAGGGGCGCAGGGGTAGGTTCACAGTTAAGGGCATCCATGGTTAGGTTCACGGGCTAGGGCATCCATGGTTAAGTTTCTTCTTTCTTTTTGTTTTTAAGAAAAAAAAAGAAAGAGAAGAAAATAAAAATAAAACAAAAGGGGGGAACATGGAGGAATAGCTCTTAGGAGGAATGAAAGGGGCGTAAATCACACTCCGCGCCCAAGAGGACCTCAACACCACAAGTAGGGCAGACGCTGCATGGAACCCGTGCCATACCCTACCCTTCACGCCAGTAAACCAGCGATCCGGGATAGCAACCTCACATCCACCGAGCTAACTCGGCGGACCTAAGAGAGGGCGGCCGGATATCCACCACAAAGCATACCTCCTTCGGTCACCACCCCTGGAATCCAAAAGGTGGCCTCCAGAGATACACCCGTCGCTCGAAAGATACCCAAAGCCACCCCTTGGGAAACCGGAGAGAGAGGGGCATCCCGGAGCGATCCAGATTCCACGGCAAACTACACCACTGCCAAGAACCTCAACGGAAAGGGGAAGACCACGGTATGCTTCCCCCTACCTAGGAACTAGAATGCCTGTGGAGGGAAGCTCCCAGGAGAAAAATGGGAAGGAAATAAGGGAGGGATGAGGAGGAGGAGGAAAGGGAAAAGGGAGGATGGGGAAGATAGGAAATGGAAAGGGGGGATTGGGGGTAATTAGGTTCGGTCTGAGTAAGAAGACCAAGAGGTCCAATTCCTCAGACCGATAGCCTCTTTACCACGACAAGGAGACCACCTTAAAGAGGATAGGATGTTAAAAGCACGTGATAAGGGTTTCTTGCAGTTCTTAATGAACACAGAGTTCCATGAGTCTGGGCCTGGAACGGAGAGCATGGGCATGTCATTTATTGCCTTTTCGAAGTCATTTGGCGTGAGGGTAATGTCAGATAGACATGCGTCTGCTAAATTCTGTGGCACTCTCATAAAAAATTCATTTAGGTCTTCGACTTTCAATCTGGTTAGCAGCTCGCTAAAAACTGAGTCATACTGGGACTTTAGTAACTCACTCATTTCCTTGCTGTCATCTGTGTAGGACCCATTTCGTTTAAGTAGGGGCCCAATACTGGATGTTATTCTCGACTTTGATTTGGCATAAGAAAAGAAATACTTTGGGTTTCTTTCAATTTCATTTATGGCTTTTAGTTCTTCCCGCGTTTCTTGATTCCTGTAAGATTTCTTTAGTTCTAATTCGATGTTTGCTGTTTCACTGACCAGTGTCTCCCTACATATTTCAGATATATTGGCCTCTTGTAGTCGCTCCGTTATTTTCTGCCTTCTCCTGTATAGGGAGCGCCTCTCTCTTTCTAGTTTACATCTTCTTCTTTTCCTCAAGGGAATTTGCCTTGAGCAAACCTCAAGTGCTACAGAGTTAATTTGTTCTAGACATAGGTTAGGATTCGTGATGCTTAGGCTATCTTCCCAGTGTATATCATTTAGGACTTGGTTTACTTGGTCCCACCTTATCTTTTTGTTATTGAAGTTGAATTTGGAGAAGGCTCCCTCGCGGCTGATCACATTTTGTCGATCTGGGGCTCCCCGCATACATGTCTGAACCTTTATTATGTTGTGATCTGAGTATATTGTTTTTGATATGATGACATTTCGTATCAGATCATCATTGTTGGTGAAGATGATTTCCAGCATATTCTCTAATCTTGTAGGCTCTACTATTTGCTGATTTAAAGTGTATTTGGTGCAGAGATTTAAAAGTTCATGTGTCAGTGCGAGTTTTCATCTGAGCTGCCTCCTGGTGTTATCTCTGCTACCACATTGTTTGCAATGTTCCTCCATTTTAGGTGCCTTAGGTTGAAATCCCCCAGGAGCAAGATGTTGGGGGCAGGAGCTGGAAGATTTTCCAGACAGTGGTCAATTTTCAGAAGCTGTTCCTGGAATTGTTGGGACGTTGCATCCGGAGACTTGTATACAACTATGATGACCAGGTTTTGATTCTCGATCTTTATTGCTAATACTTCAACTACATCATTTGAGGCATTTAGTAGTTCTGAACATTTAAGTGACTCTGTGATATACAGACCATTATTATTATTATAATCAAAAGAAGGATATAAAGACCAACCCCCCCTTTTTGCCTGTTCACTCTGTCACACCTGTATAGGTTGTAGCCCGGGATCCATATTTCATTGTCCAAGTGCTCTCTTATGTGTGTCTCTGTGAAAGCCACAAACATAGCATTTGACTCTGTAAGCAGTCCACGGATGTAAGGTATCTTGTTGTTTGTTGCTGGCTTTAGACCCTGTATATTTGCAAAGATGAATGTCGTTGGATTGGTGGTATGGGGGGTCTTTTTTTCTAGCACTAATATCTGTTGTGTTGGAGTGGAGGCCATTGACTGTGATTCCACTCCAGAAATGATTGCAGTTGGTGCACGATTTCTATCATTTCCTGCCAACGTTTTTACCTTCCTGGCACTAAAAAACCTCTCTTTCCGGAGTGGCTGTGGCTACCCAGGTTTTGCCATTGTCTGGATGTTCTGTGTCGTCTTGTACCCTTTAGGTGGTATGCCTGGCAATATAAGTTATAGCACTGTCTTTCCTGAACTGATGAGGGGCACATTTCAGGGTGGAAAAGCTTACAGGACGGGAGGTTGCATTTTCCTGTTTTCATATGGGCATGGCATTTTCTGGGGTGATCATAATTGCATGTCCCATCTGATTTCCCAGATATTCCATGCCTGCAGATACCAAGTGCATAATATTCACATTGATCTGGTTTCCATTTGCCCTATTTTTTGTGACTGTGTTCCCCATTGTATTCCCTATTGGTGCGTGTGTTCCTGTCTCGTTTCTATCTTCGGCACTAGTGCTAACACTGGAGCCTTCATCCGTTTCTGGTAATTTATCTTCAGTTTTTACTATCTACCGTGGTATTGCTAGTTTGTAACATTGGTTTTTGTTTGTCCCCACTGGAGCTCCTGTCCCCCTTCAGGTCACCACCATTTATTTCTTCAATCTTACAGTTACTGTCTACCAGAGCAACATCTGTACCAGGGGCGATAGCACCATCTGGCCCATATTTTTTACTTTCCAAACTGTTATAGAGTGCTGTCATGTTTTTTATGAAGGCCGATTTAATGTCATCTTTTAACATCGATGTAATTTTCTTCCACAGTTCGGTCTCATTTGGGCATACCAAAAAACACTTCCCTGGTTTAATATCTCGTGTAGTTGATTCCTGAATGTTAGCACAAGGGGCGTGGCACCATTTACCACAGAAGTTGCATGTAATCCATCCAGTGAAACGTTTGTTTCTTTGGTTGTATAATACACAGATTTTCATGATTGATTTTGTTGGTTGTTTTACTGTATATTCTACTAATAGCTTCCCTGAAGTGGTGATCCGTATATTTGTATCGTATCTATTTTATTTGCATGTGTAAGTGTATGGGACAATCTTACCGCTTTAAGTTATTGTTATTGTTTGGGTGTTTGATAAGGCCACCTAAAACCCCGTCCGCTTATTGAATCCGGACGAGGATACCAGTTTTAAATCTGGTCATTGGTTCCCTTATTTCTTGGATCTGATGAAATCCAATATCACTTTTTTAATGAATCCTGTAGGGATTATTTGGGTTACGTGAGACAGACCACTAGAAGATGATTAAACAGAGTAATAATGATCAGTTTGATACAAAAAGTGTAACTTGCGTGTTGGAGAAAAAAACGGTGCTTCTGGCAGCTCCTACTATGACGGACGGCCGTACCTCTGGCACCTTGGATTACCTCTGGCACCCTGTTTACTTCTGGCACCCTGTTTACTTCTGGCACCCTGGTTAACCTCACCCTGGTTTACCACCTGGGGTTTTAGGCACTTGTTGATTACTGTACTGGGTATAGTTTTTCTAGATTTTTTCTACTTCCACCACAAACTGCTGTTTTCTCTATGGCTGACTGGATGATATACAGACTTATGTTGTTGAAATCATTCACTGACAACTCACAACTCGACACTGCTTATCGTATTTTTCGAGCTGGACAATTTACGTATTTTCTCAAGATTGTGCACCTATTCGTATTTTGATAGAAATTCTTTTGTATCAATGTAATCACTAGATTTTGGTCCGATACTCTAGCAGTTTAAGATTATCAATACAGCTGACCTGCGTGGTAAACTCCGACGACCGCTGGCAACTGATTTCAAACACGAAACTCGTTAGGCCTAACACTTCACTTTAACATTTATTAACTTATCTGTATACTACGGCACCACTGTGATATTCACTATAACAGTTATATCTACACCCTATTTTCAGGGAGACTTTCCTTCCTCTGACAAATATTTGTTCTCTTTTGTTATTTCACACTGCACTTAAGCCTAAGTTTCCCTCTGGGAGCATGGCTCTGCTGTATTCTTGCACACTAATTCCCTTTTTTTGGACTCAGTGTAACTGTTTTCTGCCTGATTTGTTCCGAGCACTGGAGGAATGTACCTTAAAAGATCACTGGCACAGTTTTAAAGTTCTAGCACATTAAAGAGACCGCAAAAAACACGAAAAAACACGGAGAAAAATCGCCGACAATACGGACAACACGGGCAACACTGCCCGTGTTTGTTATTAAATGTTATTAAATGGCACTTCTCAGGGTAGTATGTACAAAGTTCACTAATTTAGTTTATACTGTTGCTTGTTGTAATTTAGGTAAAACGCATCAACGCCAGTGTGTGGCCAGCACTGTGTTGTGATGGTGCCTTTTCCTAACATAATTTTGTCAGAGCGTGACTGTGGGCTCGTTTGGCATAGAACTTGATCACTTTTATGTTAGGCGAGTTTCACATGTGCGCAATCTAATAGCCTCAGTGCCAAAAAGTCCATGATTGTCTGACAGTAATTCTCCAGTTATAATGTTTATGCTCATTTCTTTTTTTCCCCCCTTTTGCCTAGAGGTGTCCGTGTGGACCCCGCTAGCAGAGTGAGACCTATGGTCTAGGGTGGGGTGTTATGCAGGGTTCTGCATGACATGAATATATGTAAATACGTATATAGATATTGGAGAAGTGTGCCATAAATTTCATAAACGAGAACTTAATAATAATGTATAACCTTTAGATAAATGTCAACCATAATTTTATAAATATGCTAGGCACTTTGTGAGTTATGTAAAGTAGTTTAAGCTGTGAAATAAGAAAATCCAGCTAGGGATTTATTTTCCAACTGTGTGGGGTGAGGGAGTGGCGTCGCATGGTTAGGGACAGACATGTGGATCGAGGATGGTATGAGCGGCTGGTGAGACGCCGCCTAGTTTTCAGCTAAGTTTTTGTGATGTTCCATTCCCTTTTGAGTAGCTAACTCAAGCCTTTGGCACTTTTATTGTGTACCAGTACACACCCTGGGCTCGGACATGGTCGGGGCTCGGAAGGAGGAGTGTGAACTGAGGAAATAGGGGGAGAGGGTGGCGGCCGGCGCTTTCACCGACCCCAGAGGTATACTTTGTTGTGTTTTGAGGTGGCGCCTAGACGCCCGCCTCTCCTGCACTGTTATTGAGGTGGTTTGGCTAAGAGAAATGTGAAGAAGTGTTCAGAGTGTATATATTATTTAAGTAAATAAATGTATTTTTTATAAGTAGGAATTTTTGTGTGGAACCTTCTGATACCCCAACCCATTGGAGCACTAAACAATGGTTTAATATAAGCTATTTCTATGGGGATACACCTGGGAGGCCTAGTTTTACAGGTGATTTGTGTAACTTTTACCCTTTGCCCCTAGACAAGGCATTTGGCCTCAGGTAATCCCAATTTCTGCGTAACAAGGAGGTTCAGCCGGCTATGACAAGTTGCCCTCAGAGAGGTAATGTGAGGTTTCCAGGACAATCGACGGTCAAACAGGAGGCCGAAAAACATGACTGTATCACGTTCTGGGATACGCGAGCTGTATAGGCACAATGGATGATCAGAGACCACTGAACGTCCAGTAAACGTAATTTGATGAGTTTTGCTACTAGAAAATTTAAACCCGTGAGTGGTGGCCCAATTGGAAACACAGTTGATGGCATGCTGGAGGGAAATTGCAATGAGGTGACAGTCAGCGCCTGCACAAGCTATAGCAAAGTCATCAACACAAAGCGATGACCAGATATTGGATGGGAGAACAGATGCCAGATTATTTATAGCAAGGAGAAAGAGTGTTGTGCTCAGAACACATCCCTGGGGACACCTTCAGCTTGGACAAACTCCCTGGAAAGCACATTACTAACCCGGACACGGAAATATCTTTCAGTTAAGAAGGCCTTAAGGAAAAATGGTAGATTGCCTCGGAGGCCTAAGGAGTGGGCCAAGGCCAAGATATTATACCTCCAAGTTGTGTCATAAGCCTTCTCAAGGTCAAAAAAGATGGTGATAACTGAGTGGTTATTAGCAAAGGCATTATGAATACTCTATACATATCCAAGTGCAGTAAGAGGTTAATGGTAAGAACGGCCCTTTCGAAAGCCATATTGACTAGTGGAGAGACTACTGTGCATCTCTAAATACCATATCAAACGTCTATTAACTAGACATTCCATCACCTTGCAAACTGCACTGGTAAGAGCGATGGGATTGTAGTGGGAGGTATCATGTCCCGCAGTACTCGGTTTGCGAAAAAGAAGATTAAAAAGTCGTAAGACGAGAGCAAGAGCAGACTGATGTAAATGTTGTAGCATACGAATATGTATGCCGTCTGGCCCAGCTGCCGATGATCGGCAAGCAGAGAGTGTTGCCTCCAGTTCTTGAAGGGTAAAAGGCACATTATAAGATTCTTCTCCGAGAGAAGAAAAATCTATGGGCTTTAACTCGCTGGCAGACTTAGAAGAAAAGAACGAGGGTCATAGATGGAGCCCCTGAGAAATGCTGACCATATGATTACCAATTTCAGTGGCAACGGCAAGAGGGTGTGCTATATCAACACCGTCAACTCAAAGAACAGGAGCTGGGTCGGTAGGAGAATTTACCACTCAGTTTCCGCACTTTCTTCCAGACTGCACTCATCGAGGAAGCCGAAGTGACAGTAGAAACATAATCCCGCCAGCAAGTGCGTTTAGCGTCATGTCACGTATGACACGGTGAGCAATTGCTCTTCTCTAATTAAAATCAAGAAGTCTCTCTGTGGTTCTGTTATACTGGTACCTGCCCCACGCAGCGCAAGCAGGAGACCACCAAGGCACGCATTTCTGAGAATGCTTGCCCGAGGTTTGGAGGATAGAATGTGAAGCTGGGGTTAAGACGGAGGACGAGAAGAGATGTACAACCTCATCAATGGAGGACTAAGAAGAAGCCTCATGAAAAGCAGTAAGATGTGCGTACAGGTCCTAATTCGCCTGGTCAAATTGCCAGCGTGGGCTATGAGGAGGTTGAGAATAGGAAGGAGACAAAGGATAATTGGAAAATGATTGCTGTCATGTAAGTCCAGGAGGACAGACCAGGTGAAGTCGAGGACAGTGGAGGAAGAGCAGATGGAGACATCGATGCAAGAGAAAGAATGAGTTCGAGGATAAAAATGGGTGGGAGTACCCGTATTTAAAACAAGGAGGGGGAGAGAAGCAAGAAATGCCTCCAACTGAATGCTGTGAGAGTCACAGGGCGACCCCTCCCCCCAAGAGAAAATGGTGTGCATTAAAATCGCCAAGTAACAGAAGGGGTGGCAACAAGGAAGAAACCAGAAAAGCATCATCTGGGATAGACAATGCCCGAGAAGGGGAGAGATACAAAGAACAGAGTATACCACTTATTCAAGAGGATACGGGCTGCAGTGTAATGTAGAGAAGAATGAACAAAGAGCTGACGGTATGGAATACCAGTGCATATAAGTAGAGCACTTTTGTTAAAGGTTCCATCGGAAAAAGGATCCGATGAATATAATAAATCATAGCCTGAATAGGGACAAATAACAGCGGAGTGTAATTTGGGTTTTTGTAAACAGACTCCAACAGGGAAAACTGGGAGAGCAACACCTGAAGCTCACTCTGGTTACCCCTGAGGCCTCGGATATTCCACTGCAAATAAGCCATGATTTATGAAGAGAAAGATACAAGAAAGTCGAAGGTAGAGGTATCTATGGACTAATAGGGTTAGAAAAGTCCACGTTTGGAGGCAGTGGAAGACTTGTAAGCAGCGAAGGATAGGAATTCTGTGAAGGAAGCAAGGACGGGTGTAGACGGAGATAAGGTAGGAGCAGGAACCGGAGGTGGAGCGGTGTCTATGAAAGTTCCAGTCTCTGTAATATATCCTGTGATAGCTTCCATCGTTTCAGAAGACAAAGATGCAGGATGTGGGACCACATTAGAGAAGGAAGGAGGAGGGGGATGAGCAACAATCTGGGAGACTATGGACTGTACTAAAATAGGGGGTGAGGAAATGGAAGAGGAAACTGTCGAAGGGGTTTGGGATGGGACAAGAGTGGAAGCTACCTGGGAAGAGGCAGTAGAGGAAGAAACTTGGGAGGGGACAGGGGATGAAGGTATCGAGCGAGGAGGAGGATGAACCTCCACACATGTAACAGAACTAGTTGGAGTGAGAAACCAGGCATAGAACCTGGGAAGGAAAAATGTGCAGGATGGAGAAGGGAAGGAGGGGTGAGAGGAGATTTTAACAGTGTTTTTTTTTTTTTTGGCGGGCTTCTGAGAAGAAGAGGGGTGGTGAGGAGGTGTTCGACGAGGTCGTGTAAACACAGAACTATGTGAGTGAGAAGAGGAAGGGGTGAGAACAGTATGGGGTGCCAAGGTAGGAACCTCTGAGCCAAGAACAGCAAAAGAATTCGAGACAGGGGTGACTGAGGATGGGGCGACCATAGATTAAGCTGCGGGAGTTAGAACCCCAGAAGTGGGGGGATGTTTAGCAATGGAAGAATAGGAAATACGGGGGAGTCTCCTTTGAAGGCGTAGATGAGAAACAGCTATAGCATATGAGAAGCCTTCCGCCTCTTTGAGACAATGGATTTCCCGCTCATTTAGGTAAACCTGACAAGGGTGAGATTAAGATGGATGCGCCTCATGACAGTTAAGGCAAGAGGGAGGTAGACTACAAGAAGGACTGGCATGGTCGTCCGCACCACAGACTGGGCATTCGGCCATGGAACTGCAATATTTTGCTGGATGACCAAAACACCAGCAGTTTCTACACTGTTCTGGTGTAGAGATCACCTTTTGAACTTTTAAAAGGTGTCCCGCAATGTAGACCGAGGGTGGAAGGTCACTGCAGTCGAAAGTTAAGCGAGCAATATTGCAAGGATATCGTCTTTGCAGGCAGGCAGGGAGGACAAAACTGTCAACTTTGAGTATAGGAAGGTCCTGGAACTCAAGCTGCTCCAGAATGTCATCGCCACAGTTTTGGAAATTCTGTTGGACAATAATATGGAGTAGAATAAGCGTGCCACTACAAGTGTTGAGAGAATGATGTTTTTCAATAGTGACAGGAGTAGCATCTATGGACATAAGGCGAGAAATATCTCGAGCTTGGTCAGCATTCTGGACCAATAGTGCTAACGTCCCATATCATAAAAATCTTTGAAAGGGTTCTAAGAAGCAAGATCGCCACTCATCTAGATACTCATCAATTACACAAAGCAGGGCAGCACGGGTTTAGAGCAGGTCGCTCCTGTCTGTCCCAACTACTGGACCACTACGACCAGGTTCTAGATGCTCTAGAAGATAAACAGAATGCAGATGTTATATACACAGACTTTGCAAAAGCCTTTGACAAGTGTGACCATGGTGTAATAGCACACAAAATACGTGATAAAGGAATAACAGGAAAAGTTGGTAGATGGATCTATAATTTCCTAACAAGTAGAACACAAAGAGTAGTAGTCAACAGAGTAAA
This sequence comes from Cherax destructor, assembly GCA_009830355.1. Taxonomy (NCBI): domain Eukaryota; kingdom Metazoa; phylum Arthropoda; class Malacostraca; order Decapoda; family Parastacidae; genus Cherax; species Cherax destructor. The sequence continues at coordinate 66 of WNWK01028084.1, read as the reverse complement.
GTCTGAGGCAGCTACTGTGAAAAGCTCTGTTCCACAAGGCACAGAACTCGCTCCCATCCTGTTCCT
>WNWK01028083.1:0-25712 GCA_009830355.1 Cherax destructor | reverse complement strand
TACCTTGTACATGTACTTGTAGAAATAAAGATATTATATTATATGGTGACAACCAGAGACTTTCAAGAATGCAGACACTAGTGTGTGATAAACTGGTTTAGTGTGAGTTCAATATAGCCTGGTTGATCAGACCTGATCCACCAGGAGGCCTGGTCTCAGACCGGGCCGCGGGGGCGTTGACCCCGAAACCCTCTCCAGGTAGCAACGGCAGCTAGGATGGCGTAAGATAGAGGAGAGCAGGACATAAGTGGAATTGGGGAAGAGGAGAAGAAAGAAAAGGGGGAGAGAGGCACCACTGGTCTGCACGCTACCATTAGTGACGAAGGGAAGGGAAGGAGGGAGGGAGGGATGGTGGGAGGGAAGGAGGGATGGTGGGAGGAAGGAGGTAGGGATGGATGGTGGGAGGGAGGGAGGGAAAAGGAGGGTCGGTAGATGCCCCAGGATAAGTCCACTGCGCTGTTAGGATTGATAATGACTTCCTTCTGGCCTGCACATCCTCCTAACTCCTACTGATGTGGTATGGCAGGCTTTGGTCAGATTTTGCCTAGCTCTCGCTCTTACTCTTGCTCTATAGCTGGCTGCTCTCTCTCTCTCTCTCTCTTTTCTCATATATATATAAATATATATATATATATATATATATATATATATATATATATATATATATATATATATATATAAATTTTTTTTTTTTCCAACAAGTCGGCCGTCTCCACCGAGGCAGGGTGACCCAAAAAGAAAATCCCCAAAGAAAATACTTTCATCATCATTCAACACTTTCACCACACTCATACATAATCACTGTCTTTGCAGAGGAGCTCAGATACGACAGCTGAGAATAGTCCCTCCCAGCTGTCACTATCTCAGACCCTCCTTTAAAGTGCAGGCATTGTACTTCCCATTTCCAGGACTCAAGTCCAACTAAATCAATTAACTGGTTTCCTGAACCCCTTCACAAATGTTACCCTGCTCACACTCCAACAGATCGTCATGTCCCAAAAACCATTCGTCTCCATTCACTCCTATCTAACACGCTCACACATGCTTGCTGGAAGTCCTCCTTTACCCCTTCCCTCCAATCTTTTCTAGGACGACCCCTACCCCGCCTTCCTTCCCCTACAGATTTATACGCTCTCCAAGTCATTCTACTTTGATCTATTCTCTCTAAATGACCAAACCACCTCAACAAACCCTCTTCAGCCCTCTGACAAATACTTTTAGTAACTCCACACCTTCTCCTAATTTCCCCATTCCGAATTTTCTGCATAATATTTACACTACACATTGCCCTTAGACAGGACATCTCCACTGCCTCCAGCCTCCTCCTCGCTGCAGCATTTGCAACCCATGCTTCACACCCATATACGAGTGTTGGTACCACTATACTTTCGTACATTCCCTTCTTTGCCTCCATGGATAACGTTTTTTGTCTCCACAGATACCTCAATGCACCACTCACCTTTTTTCCTTCATAAATTCTATGGTTAACCTCATCCTTCATAAACCCATCCGCTGACACATCAACTCCCAAATATCTGAAAACATTTACTTCTTCCATAATCCCTCTCTCCAATGTGATATCCAATTTTTCTTTATTTAAATCGTTTGATACCTTCACCTTACTCTTATCTATGTTCACTTTTAACTTTCTACCTTTACACACTCTCCCAAACTCGTCCACTAACCTTTCCAACTTTTCTTTAGAATCTCCCCTAAGCACAGTATCATCAGCAAAAAGTAACTGTGTCAGCTCCCATTTTGCATTTAATTCTCATAATTTAATCCCCCCCCTCTCCCCAACACCTAGCATTTACTTCTTTACAACCCCATCTATAAATATATTAAACAACCATGGTGACATTACACATCCTGTCTAAGACCTACTTTTCCAGGAAGTAACTCCCTCTCTCCTACACACCTAACCTGAGCCTCACTATCCTCATAAAAACTCTTTACAGCCTTCAGTAACTTACTACCTATTCCATACACTTGCAACATTTGCCACATTGCTCCCTATCCACTCTATCATATGCCTTTTCTAAATCCATAAATGCAATAAAAACTTCTACCTTTATCTAAATACTGTTCACATATATGCTTCCTGTAAACACTTGATCTACATCCCCTACCCACTCTAAAGCCTCCTTGTCATCTGCAATCCTACTCTCTGTCTTACCTCTAATTCTTTCAATAATACCCTGCCATACACTTTACCTGGTATACTCAGTAAACTTATTCCCTATAATTTTACACTCTCTTTATCCCCTTCCCTTTATATAAAGGAACTATACATGCTCTCTGCCAATCCTAGGTACCTTCCCTCTTTCATACATTTATTAAACAAAAATACCAACCACTCAGCACTATATCCCCCTGCTTTTAACATTTCTGTCATGATTCCGTCAATTCCAGCTGCTTTACCCCCTTTCATTCTAAGTAATGCCTCACGCACCTCCCCACACTCACATCCTGCTCTTCTTCACTCCTAAACGATGTTGTACCTCCTGGCCAGTATGAAATTACCGCCTCCCTTTTTCATCGACATTTAAAAGTTCCTCAAAATATTCACGCCATCTACCAATGCCTCCAACTCAACATCTACTAACTCCCTACTCTGTTTTTAACTGACAAATCCATTCGTTCCCTAGGCTTTCTTACCTTGTTTATCTCACTCCAAAAATTTTCTTGTTTTCAGCAAAATTTCTTGACAGACCTCTCCCATTCTTTCATCCGCTCTTCTTTTGCACTCTCTCACCACTCTCTTCACCTTTCTTTTTACTCTCCATATACTCTGCTCTTCTATTAACACTTCTGTTTTGTAAAAACCTCTCATAAGCTACCTTTTTCTCTTTATCACACCCTTTCTTCTTCATTCCACCACTCCTCCTCTTTCCTCCCTGCCCCACCCTCCTTTGCCACAAACTTCTGCCCACATTCTAATACTGCATTTTTAAAACTATCCCAACTCTCTTCAACCCCCACTACTCATACTTGCACTAGCCCACCTTTCTGCCAATAGTTGCTTATATCTCACCCTAACTTCCTCCTCCCTTAGTTTATACACTTTTACCTCTCTCTTACTTGCTGTTGCCATTTTCTTTTTGTCCCATCTACCTTTTACTCTAACTGTAGCTACAACCAAATAATGATCTGATATATCCGTTGAACCTCTATAAACATGTACATCCTGAAGCCTACTCATCAACCTTTTATCCACCTACATAATCCAACAAACTACTTTCCTTACGTGCTATATCATACCTTGTATATTTATTTATCCTCTTTTTCATAAAATATGTATTACTTATTACCAAACCTCTTTCTACACATAGCTCAATCAATGGTTCCCATTTACATTTACCCCTGGCACCCCAAATTTACCTACTACTCCATCCACAACATTTTTACCCACTTTAGCATTAAGATCCCAACCACCATTACTCTCTCACTTGGTTCAAAACTCCCCACACACTCACTCAACATTTCCCAAAATCTCTCTCTCTCCTCTACACTTCTCTCTTCTCCAGGTGCATAAACACTTACTAAAACCCCCTTTTCACATCCAACCTTTATTTTACTCCACATAATCCTTGAATTTATACATTTATATTCCTTCTTTACCTGCATAACTGATTATTCAACATTATTGCCACTCCTTCTTTAGCTCTAACTCTATTTGAAACCCTGATCTAATCCCATTTATTTCTCCCCACTGAAACTCTCCTACCCCCTTCAGCTTTGTCTCATTTAAAAAGCCAGGGCATCCAGCTTCTTTTCATTCATAACATCTACAATCATCTCTTTCTTATCATTCCACAACATCCACCCACATTCAAATATCCACTTTGACGGTTTTCTTCTTCTTCTTTTTAGTAAGCTATACAGGAAAAGGGGTTACTAGCCCCATTGTTCCCGGCATTTTAGTTGATTTTTTACAACACCATGGCTTACGGAGGAAAGATTCTTATTCCACTTCCCCATGGATATGAAAGGGAAAAGCAATAAGAACAAGAACTATTAAGATAAAATCAAAGAAAACTCAGATGAGTGTGTATACATAAACGTGTACATGTTTGCGTAGTGTATTCCTAAGTGTAAGTAAAGTAGCAAGACGTACCTGAAATCTTGAAATGTTTATGAGACAGAAAAAAAAAAAGACACCAGCAATCCTACCATCATGTAAACAGTTTCAGGTTTCTGTTTCACAGTCACCTGGCAGGATGGTAGTACCTCCCTGGGTGGTTGCTGTCTACCAACCTACTACCTACAATATATATATATATATATATATATATATATATATATATATATATATATATATATATATATATATATATTGTGTGTGTGTGTGTGTGTGTGTAAGGAGGAATACGATGCATCATTTAAAATTGATGCCAATATTGATACAGTACCAAGGTTTATATCTGTATCTTCTTTGAAAGTCGTTACTTCTGTCATCCAAATTCCTCCAAAAAAAAGGTTTATCAAAGGGAAGCGTCTTAAAATTAAACAAAAAAAAAAGTCCTTGTGAAAGATGTTGACATCGTGTGGCCATTGTTAGAGAACACAGTGATACTGAATATAAAGGATATTTTTGTGGAGGTGCGGAGAATGGTTGCGTAATACCTTCGTTGTGACACAACGAAGACAAAACTCATAACATTTGTCAGTTTACCAGCCAGCAGTTACGATGAAATATTACACACCGTTACATTTTAATTCTAAAAAGCAAATGTTGAAGCGCGAGTCCAAGAACTTGCTCTCAACCAGTCTTAATTAATGTGCAAAAAAAACTCAAGATCGTATCTTCTTCTAGTGATTTATCTGACGTAACAGTGAGACTTGGAGGCTTTCACATCCCGATGTCCTTTACAGCTATCATAGGTCATATTATGACAGGCAGTGCCCTGAACCCACTTATGTCACGCACTCACGTCTTCTGACAATATGTTAGTGCCTTGAACTCACTTATGCCATTCACTCACCTCTACTGATAACATGCTGCCAGAGTGAAACTTTGTCCAGTGTGACTTTGGAAATGATGTAAGTCGGGCCGAAACGTCATTGTAAGCGCCTCTTTCCTATGTGCTGATTAATTATCTGTGTATTTGTCCAGGAGACTTGGGCCACACATGCTGACACAAACTATCCCTAACACAATTTTTGTAGCAAGACTTGAAATTTATATTTCCGATAAGACAGAAATAACAAGGCTGCTTCAAGCAGTCGAAAGCATTCCATTTACACTAAAATCCATTATCCTTTAACTAGGAGGCCTAGTCTGGGACGGAGCAGTTGAGGCGATGATCCACGGACTCGACGACAGGTAGACACAGTTCCTAAGTAAGGAGGAGGAGGTCGTGTGAACAACACTTGAGATTTAAGCTTAACACCAACTTGATCTCATTTGCATACTGCTAAACTTTTCTTGTCAGCGCTGTCACACACTACCTGCAAATAGCAAAAAATGGTTAAATAATAATAATAATAATAATATCTTTATTTACTACAAGTACATGTACATGGTATACAGGCCTAGCTGACATCAGTGACATACTACTATATAGAAAGTCCCTTGTTATGCTGAGCATTTCGGGCAAATTAGGTCAGTGTCCTAGGATGCGACTAACACCCAGGTACCCATTTTACTGATGGGGAACATAGACAACAGGTGTAAAGAAATACGCCCAATGTTTCTGCCCTGGCTGGGAATCGAACCCAGGCCCTCGCCGTGTGATATAGCCTAATCCAACTAAATATATTTTAGATAAGTTTACAATAATTTAATAATAAACAAACACAATGAAATGGGTTTTTTTCATTAGGTACAGAATGATTTTTGCGAAATTATTTCATACACAAATTTTCGGCTGCCTTATTCGGCAAGAAGAGCGTTCCTATTTAAAGCCAAAATAGCAAGTTTTACCTAATTAGCACGATATATATATATATATATATATATATATATATATATATATATATATATATATATATATATATATATATATATATATATATATATATATATTATATATTCAACACGTCGGCCGTTTCCACCGATGCAGGGTGACCCGAAAAGAAAGAAAAACCCAAAAAGAAAGAAAAAACTTTTTTGTCATTCAACACTTTCACCACACTCATACATAATCACCGTCTTCGCAGAGGCTCTCAGATACGACAGTTTAGAAGTCCCTCCAAACTGCCAATGTCCCAAACCCCTCCTTTAAAGTGTGTGTATACACACACACACAACTGCTGCAACATATGGGCGACTAGCGAACCTAAGAACAGCTTTCCGACATCTCAGTAAGGAGTCGTTCGAGACTCTGAACACCGTGTACGTAATGCCTATATTAGAGTATGCAGCACCAGTTTGGAACCCACACCCGGGCAAGCACGTCAGGAAATTAGTGAAAGTACAAGGTTTGCAACGAGGCTAGTCCCGGAGCTAAAGTACATGTCCTACGAGGAGAGGTTAAGGAAACTCGACCTGACAACACTAGAGGACAGGAGGGACAGGGGAGGGGACGTGATAACGACATATAAAATACTGAGAGGAATCGACAAGGTGGACAGAGATAAGATGTTGCAGAGATGGGACACAGCAACAAGGGGTCACAATTGGACGCTGAAGACTCAGATGAGTCACAGGGATGTCAGGAAGTATTTCTTCAGTCACAGAGTTATCAGGTAGTGGAATAGTCTGGAAAGTGAGGTGGCGGCAGAAACCATACATAGCTTTAAGAAGAGGTATGATAAAGCTCACAGAGCAAGGAGTGACCCAGTAGCGACCAGCGAAGAGGCGGGGGCAGGAGGTATGAATCGACCCCTGCAACCACAATTAGGTGAGTACACACACACAAAAGGAACGGAACTCTTTCAATATTCCATTTCCAGCTAAATGGTGGTAAGTGACTACCCCGCCCCTTTGAAGCTCCACCATAACATTAATAAGAGTTTTACATTTTCTTTTTCTTATTTTCCCTTGATTCTGGCGGTGATGGCTTCATTTGTATTCATGAGTCACTAAGTGGAGGAGCTCAGTGGATCCGGATACAACCTACCTCCGCTTACCACCCAACAACATTATAGAAATACTTCCACTTTCAGATTAAGTTCTCGAAATCGAATTAGGTTGATGTCCTTCCTCCTCCGTCCCCCTCCCTCTCTCTCTCTCTCTCTCTCTCTTCTCTCTCTCTCTCGTTATGAGGGTGACCGCTTGGTGACTCGTGGTGTATGGTAATGCTTTAATATTACTTGATACTAACGGTCTCGTTCAAAGGCAGGCGAGATTACTGAGCTGGAAAACGTACAGAGAACTTTACTATCCGTATACATTCAGTCAAGCATCTGAACTACTGGGAATGCATGAAGTATCTTCAACTCCTTGGAACGTAGGCGAGAAAGGTACAACATAATTTACACCCGGAAAATCCTACTAGAGAGACTGGTCCCAAACCTGAACACTAAAATCATTCCACATAACAAGACTTGGCAGGGGCTCGAACATAACAAAAGATAGAACTCGACGAGCATCAGAGGTCCCCGACTCTTCAACGTCCTTTCCCCGTGAATAAAAGGAATTTACAAATCTCTGGCGATCTCCGAGAGAGAACTAAAAAAAATTCGTCACATCATTGCCTGACCAGCCGGGCTGTGCTTCCTACGTTGAACTGCGTGCGGCCAGCAGTAATAGCCTGGTTGATCAATCCTTAATAAGTTACTTGTAGCTACAGCAGCCCAATTTTGCCCCTTCATCATACATATCTTTTTTTGTTTATACTTTTTTTGTTCATCATGCATACTTTTTTGTTCATGCATTTTTGTTCATATATATTTTGTTGATCAAACATATTTTTTTGCTTATCATACATATTTGTCTGTTCATCATACATATTTTTATATGTTTTGTTCATACATATTTTTTATTCATCATACATGTTTTTATATGTTTTGTTCATACATATTTTTTGTTCATATTTTATCATATATATTTTTTAATATACGTATATATTTTCATCCCATTTTTTTCATATATATTTTTCATCATATATATATATATATATATATATATATATATATATATATATATATATATATATATATATATATATGTCGTGCCGATTAGGTAAAACTTGCGATTTTGGCTTAAATAGCAACGCTCTTCTTGCCATATAAGACAAGCGAAATTTTGTGTATGCAATAATTTCGCCAAAATCATTCTGAACATAACGAAAAAAATATATTTCATTGTGTTTGTTTATTATTAAATTAATGTTAACGTATCTAAAATATATTTAGTTGGGTTAGGCTAAATTAAATTGCTCTTGTTGTAATAACGTTAGGTAGGTTTTCAAAGTTTCTCTTGGTACAAAATTATAAATTTTTACATTAACGTAAATTAAAAAAAAAAAAATATCTTTAAACGTATAAGAGAAAATTTTAGAAAGGACTTCATTTTAAATGAGTTCTTGCTAATTGACCAGTTTTACCTAATCGGCACGACATATATATATATATATCATCATACATATTTTTTCATCACTTTTTTTATCATACATATTTTTTTATCACATATTCTTTCATCATATATATTTTCTCATCATACATATTTCTTGTCCATATATATCTTCTTGTTCGTATGTGTTTTTTTTTTATATATTTTTGCTCATAAATATTTTTTTTTTGTAAATTCCCATAAGTGCATCACTGCCCCTCTTTTAGCTTATACTATTCTAACACTATTTATGAAAATAGTTATCCAGTATCCCTGGATAACATGTTATCCAGTATCCCTGGATAACATATTATCCAGTATCCCTGGATAACATATTATCCAGTATCCCTGGATAACATGTTATCCAGTATCCCTGGATAACATGTTATCGAGTATCCCTGGATAACATGTTATCGAGTATCCCTGGATAACATGTTATCGAGTATCCCTGGATAACATGTTATCGAGTATCCTGGATAACATGTTATCCAGTACCCCTGGATAACATGTTATCGAGTACCCCTGGATAGCATGTTATCGAGTATCCCGGGATAACATGTTACAGAGTATCCCTGATAGCATGTTATCGAGTATCCTGATAACATGTTATCCAGTATCCCTGGATAACATGTTACAGAGTATCCCTGGATAACATGTTATCGAGTATCCCTGGATAGCATGTTATCGAGTATCCCTGGATAACATGTTACAGAGTATCCCTGGATAACATGTTATCGAGTATCCCTGGATAACATATTATCCAGTATCCCTGATAACATATTATCCAGTATCCTGATAACATGTTATCCAGTATCCCTGATAACATGTTATCGAGTATCCTGATAACATGTTATCGAGTATCCCTGATAACATGTTATCGAGTATCCCTGGATAACATGTTATCGAGTATCCTGGATAACATGTTATCCAGTATCCCTGATAACATGTTATCGAGTATCCCTGGGTAGCATGTTATCGAGTATCCCTGGATAACATGTTACAGAGTATCCCTGGATAGCATGTTATCGAGTATCCCTGGATAACATGTTATCCAGTATCCCTGGATAACATGTTACAGAGTATCCCTGGATAACATGTTATCGAGTATCCCTGGATAGCATGTTATCGAGTATCCCTGGATAACATGTTACAGAGTATCCCTGGATAACATGTTATCGAGTATCCCTGGATAACATGTTATCCAGTATCCCTGGATAGCATGTTATCGAGTATCCCTGGATAACATGTTACCTAGATCCCTGGATAACATGTTATCTCAGATCCCTGGATAACATGTTATCCAGTATCCCTGGATAGCATGTTATCCAGTATCCCTGGATAACATGTTATCCAGTATCCCTGATAGCATGTTATCCAGTATCCCTGGATAGCATGTTATTCAGTATCCCTGGATAACATGTTATCCAGTATCCCTGGATAACATGTTATCCAGTATCCTGGATAGCATGTTATCTCAGTATCCTGGATAACATGTTATCCAGATCCCTGGATAACATGTTATCCAGTATCCCTGATAGCATGTTATCCAGTATCCCTGGATAACATGTTATCCAGTATCCCTGGATAGCATGTTATCCAGTATCCCTGGATAACATGTTATCTAGTATCCCTGGATAACATGTTATCCAGTATCCCTGGATAACATGTTATCCAGTATCCCTGGATAGCATGTTATCCAGTATCCCTGGATAACATGTTATCCAGTATCCCTGGATAACATGTTATCGTGCCTCCTATTTTCCCAGCTATCAGGGAGCCTGGCTGTCTGCAGTGTTTTCCTTTAGCATTTCACCATAACCCATATTTTTTTTTTTTAAACTGGGATGTATATTGTAGCTCTTCTTTGGACCTTTAGCTGTCTGATTTACATTATATATTTTTTTTTAGAGATGGGCCCCACACAGCAGTGTCATATTCTAGTCTTTGTCTAATATATGTTGTAAACAGCTCTTTTTTCGGGATCTTTCCATTCTGGTCAAGAACTGGTCAGCGGGGGCGTCGACCCCCCGAAACACCCTTCAGGTAGATCCAACAGGTAGATCCTACAGGTAGACCCTCCAGGTAGACCCCTCCAGATACTCTCTCCAGATAGATCCTCCAGGTAGTGTGGAGAAAATTCTCCAAAGGAGGTGCGTCTGGCTGCATAAACAATTTAATTCAAGCCAGATGTACTGTCAACAGTGTGTCAAGAATTGTGCTGACCACAGCACCACGAGGCACCTCGTGGCACCACATGGTTGCACGAGGCTGCAAAAGGCAGCACGAGCGGTCAGATTGAATTTGGCCACCGCAAGAACGGGTCATACGACTCTATTGGTCATGCGGCGCGAGGCGACGTAAATCAACATAGACACGCGTCCGTTATTATTTTAATCTCCACTAACGTCGGGAAATGAGATAAGAACTCTGTTCCAGCGCGTTTAGTGTATAACATCAACATTGCAGTATATTCAGAAGTGTGCGCAGCTTCAGACTGCAAAAGGAGAAACGTAGAGACAATCGCAAGTGAACTCCATCAAACAAGACGGTGATTCTTCAGCGGCTTTTACAATCAAGACAGCATTTCTGCCGTATATGGTGGAGCCAACACCATCGCTCAAAGTTACACGAGCAAGGTAAGAATTTGATGTTCTGGTTAAAACAGGGAACTGCGCAGTTCTTGTATTCAAGAACATTCAAATTTTTACATAGGGACGGCGGTTATGCGTGGACTTTTTAGTCCAAAACAGTGAGTAAAACGCCTTTCAGTCCATCTAAGACTGAAATATGGACATACGCTCCTTTGGGGCAATAATTATAATCCCTTGATGTTTATCTTACAGCCCTGTGGAGAGTGTGGCAATATATGGATCCCCTGAGAAGGTGTTGGGGAAGGCTGCGACATCTTGGATTCATCAAGAAGATAAGTAACATACAGTCCACGTTATCGTTGAAGCCCATCCTCCACAGGTAGACTCTTCTGTGGAAAATCTCGTTCGAATTTCCAGACGTTACAAACTCTTCTCCCAGCTGGGGGACAGGGAGGAGGTGTAGCCCCACCTATGCCTACTGAAACCAGTAGACTTAATCTAATGAAGGCCACATGCTAATGTATTATACACTCAGACTATCTTAGTAGACCACAGTCCCCACATCCTACAAAAAAAGCTGTAGGCACCAATGCAACCCCCCACCGAGGCCAACGATCTCTTTATTTGTTCCAGCTCTGATATTTCTCCTGCTTTGAACGGGGCCGTCAGCACTGAGCAATATTCTAAATGAGGGAGCACTAGCGATTTGAAGAGGTCACCATTGGCATTATTTCCTTGTTTTGAAAGTTCTCAAACCCCCCCGTCATCTTCCTGGCTGTCGTGAACTTTGTTTTGTTATGGTCTTTAAAAGAAAGGTTAGCTGACATAAATTTTCCCCAGGTCTTTTACGTGTTTTTTCGTTCTATGTGGTGACCCTCTCGCGTTTTGTATATAGTGTTCCTTTTGAGTTCTTCATTCTTTCCATACCTAAGCAGCTGGAACTTATCACTATTGAACGTCATGTTGTTCTCCACTGCCCACTGGAAGACCCTGCTTATGTCTTCCTGTAATTTTTCAGTGTCCTCTACCTAGTGACTTTCACGCCCGGCCCATGGCCGGGCTCAGAGAGTAGATACTCTCGAAACTCTTCAAAGGTATGTCTGCTATGAGGATGAGAAACAGCAGAGGTTCCAGGATAGTGCCTTGGCGCACTGAGCTTTTTACCTCGCTGTGTGTTACTAACCCGAAAATCCATCTGCCTACCTTCCCCGTAATGCCTATGGCCCTCATTTTGTGCACTATCACTCCATGATCGCATTTGTCAAACGCCTTTGCAAAATCTGTTTAAATCACATCTGCGTTTTGGTCGTCTTCCAATCCCTCCGTAATTCTGTCATAATGGTTCAGCAGCTTGACAGGCATGATCGTCCTTCTAAAGCCATGCTGGTTCGGGTTATACTGGTTGTGCTGGTCCATGAAATTTTGAATCTGCCGTCTCATCACTCTTCGAAGATTTTTATGAGGGAGAAGTTAGGGCTACTGGTCTGTATTTCAGATAGTGCTCTACTATCTCCCTTATGAAAAGGAGCTATATCTGCACCCTTTGAGGTCTCTTGTATTTCACCTAGATCTAAGGTCTTTTCCCAAGAATACTGAGGGCTCGTGCTAGTGGTACTTTGCACATCTTGATAAATAGGGCATTCCATGAATCTGTTTTAAGTGCTGAGGAGGGGCATGTTATCCATTTCTTTTCGAAATCTATGGGATTTTGTACTGTCAGTTGGTCTGCGCGCCTTCTGCGGAGTGAAAAATGTTTCGCATTTTCTACCTTTTCTGCATTTAGAGGAGATTCAGTATATGAATCTCCTCTCTATAATGGGCCAATTCTACAGGTAGTTTTAGCTTGGATTTTGCATAGGAATATAAATATTTTGGGTTTTGCAATATCCTGTATGGCCCTTGTTCCCTTTGTACTTCTTCTGTTAAGTATGACATCCTAAGTTTTTGCTCTAATTCAGTGATCTCTCGGCCAAGACTATCTCTCCCTTTTTGCAACATATTTGTGTTTTTTAACAATTCAGTAGCCTGTTTTCTCATTTACCATCTCCCTACGCCTCTCTATATCTGATCTTCTTCTGCTTTCTCAATGGTACGTGCTTCATACATACCTTGTATGCTTCTGTATTCAGCTTCTAGGCACTGGTGGGGATTTAGGCGCTCATGTCTGATTAACAGGATATGTCTGATAGCTCTTGGTTTATTTTTTCCCAGTCAATTCTATGGTTAAAATTAAACTTACTGAACATTCCGGCTCTAACATTAGTGACGCAGTTCCCTAACCCTGAGTTAATACTCGTTTGAATTTATATGATGTTGTGATCAGAGTATATTGTTTTTGTAACTGTTTTGTCTCTAATTAGTTCCTCGTTGTTTGTGAATATCAAATCCAGGGTATTTTCATTTCTAGTGGGATCAATTTCCTGTAGGTTCAATGAGAACTTTTCACAAAGCCTCATTAGTTCCCTGGTATGAGCCTGTTGAGCCAGGGTGCTTCCCGGAGATATTTCTGGTATAACATTGCGTTGCGCCATCTTCCATTTTACACGAGGGAGATTAAAATCTCCAAGGAGTAAACTATTTGGTGAGGGATTTTCTAGCCTCTCCAGATAGCTATCTTCCTTAACTGATCTGTGAATTCCTCAGCAGCTTTCTGATGGGGCAAGTCCCCGGCTGAATTTAATAACTGACTTGAGAAGGATCACTAATCTAACAGTCATAAACATACACACACCTCCAGGTAGGCCCTCTAGGTAGACCCTCCAGGTAGATCCTCCAGGTAGACCCTCCAGGTAGACCCTCCAGGTAGATCCTCCAGGTAGACCCTCCAGGTAGACCCTCCAGGTAGATCCATTCCATTCAAAGTTCTTTCGTAGTCTGGTAAATGAATCTCTCACAATGTCATTTAAATGTCCTGCTGATATTTTTTTTATCAATAATAACTCTGGTGCCTTTCTTTGAATATTTCTCCTTAATTATAAGAAACTAGTTAGATTCATTATCTTACGTTTACAAGTTATTGGGTAATCAGGAGGGTAATGGCGGTGTTGACCTGTGGTGTGATGTGTTGACCTGGGTGTGCGTGGACCTGGGTGGTGTGACGGTGTTGACCTGGGTGGTTGAGGTGTGACTGGGTGTGTGCTGTACCTGGGTGGTTGATGGTGTTGACCTGGGTGGTGTGACGGTGTGACCTGGGTGCTGTGACGTGTGTACCTGGGTGGGTGACGGTGTGACCTGTGGTGTGACTGTTGACCTGGGTGTGACGGTGTTACCTGGGTGGTGTGACGTGTTGACCTGGGATTGTGACGTGGTACCTGGGTGGCGTGACGGGTGTGCTTACCTGGGGGGTGTGACTGTGTTGACCTGGGTATTGTGACGGTGTGTACCTGGTGGTGTGACGGTGTTGACCTGGGTATTGTGACGGTGTGTACCTGGGTGGTGTGACGTGTTGACCTGGTATGTGACGGTGTGTACCTGGGTGGTGTGACGGACACAGCACTCAGGGTTAACAGTAATGACACTCCAGGGATGAGGGATCAGCCATGCCTTCCTGGCCTTGCTGCTGCTGCTGCTGCTGCTGCTGCTGCTGCTGCTGCTGCTACTGCTGCTACTACTACTGCTTCTGCTGCTGTTACTGCTCTTGCTGATATCGTCATCTCTGCTGTTACTACTGCAACTCCTGTTGCTGTTACTGATATTACTTCTGCTGCTCTTATTGCTGCATTATTCTAGGCTGCTGTTGCTACTGCATTACAGCTGCCGTTATGTGTGGTAAGTTGCCTTTGCTGCTTCTGTTGCTGATACAGTTGATGCTGTTGCTGTTGGTGATGTGTCTCTTGCTTCTTCTAAGCTGCCGTTGCTCCAGCTGTTGCTGTTGGCCATTCAAATGAGGCGCCTACAATGCATACAATTAATCTCAATTAGTTGTGAGGGAGCAGCAGTGCCCCCGAGGTGCCACACACATTAATTCAAATGTTCTCGACTGTCCTAAGCATATGGAACCCCGCCTAGCATAGGCCAGTAGGCCTATTGCTTTCTCATCTCCTAATTAGGTTGCAAGTTGATGACACACATGTGCAACACTTGCACACCTGTTGCACACGTGTGTAAGTGTTGCACACTTGTACAAGTGTTAGTGAAACTGTCTTTTTCTTAAATATATGGAGCGTGCGAAATTGTTTTAATATAATTTACAAGAATTTTTTTTAACGAGGTTTCACATTAAGCTATATAACCCATACGGATTTAGTGCTTTTTTAATATATAATAATTCACAATACGAAGCTGCGTGACCCATTCAGTTTAAACGTTCCATGAATGAGAAGAAGAAGAAGAAGAAGAAGAAGAAAAGAAGAAGAAGAAGAAGAAGAAGAAGAAGAAGAAGAAGAAGAAGAAAAGAAGAAGAAGAAGAAGAAGAAAAAGAAGAAGAAGAAGAAGAAGAAGAAGAAGAAGAAGAAGAAGAAGAAGAAGAAGAAGAAGAAAGGTTTGCATGAGTTATGTTGTCATATTCCCACAACAACTTGTCCTTCATAAAGAACGTTCATGTCAGCAAGCGTTTTCAAACGTCAATTTCTACACGATCTTAATAAAATATAAAAACTTACATATCAGTTATTCCAGGTTAAACTACGTTATTCAATTTAAATTAACCTATATTTACCACATAGTTAACCAACGACAAAAATTAAGTAACCGAGCGACTTACGTCTGGCAGAGGGAAGATACCATCACTCCTAGTTCTTGGGTAACTAAACCATACCATGGGTGGGGTTCGAACCCGCGATCAGAGAGTCTCAAAACTCTAGACCGTCGTGAGTCATGTTGACTTCTCTGGTAACTCTTCGCTGTATCCTGGTACAACGAAGTGTAATGAACACTGATCAGTGAGAGAGAAAATTCCGCATGAGACAAAAGCGAGGAAGAATGGTACTCTGTACACTCCGACCTCCAACTGAGGTCTTCTTCAGCAGAATACAAATGAATGACGAGAGCCCTCAAGCATCCTGAAGCTTGACACTGCTCAAGACTATGCACATGAGCACTTCAAAGCTGAGGGACTGACCACCTCGGAACTACTTTCTCGAGGCTGAGGGACTGACCACCTCGGAACTACTTTCTCGAGGCTGAGGGACTGACCACCAATTATCATTGCTGAAGAAGTGAAATATAGGAATACAAAGAGCAATGGTGATAAAGGTAGTAAAGAAAGAGTTCATGAATCAGCAATGAAGAAAACACAAGTGAAAATTGATAAGCCTGCAACACTACCCAGCCTGCAACACTACCTAGCCTGCAACACTACCCAGCATGCAACACTACCTAGCCTGCAACACTACCTAGCCTGCACAACACTACCTAGCCTGCAACACTACCTAGCATGCAACACTACCTAGCATGCAACACTACCTAGCATGCAACACTACTTAGCCTGCAACACTACCCAGCATGTAACACTACCCAGCCTGCAACACTACCTAGCCTGCAACACTCCCAGCCTGCAACACTACCCAGCCTGCAACACTACCTAGCCTGCAACACTACCTAGACTGCAACACTACTTAGCCTGCAACACTACCCAGCATGTAACACTACCCAGCCTGCAACACTACCTACCCTGCAACACTACCCAGCCTACAACACTAGACCTACAATATATTCTCCCTAAATGATTTGGATGCAAGAAAAAAAAAATATATAAGAGTCACTAAGAGCAGAGTGTTATGCAGCACTAAGATTTAAGCGATAATGGAGAGATGAGAAGAATAAAATAGGAACCAGAATACGTGAAAGAAAATTGGTAGAATTAGAAGAATTCAGAATGTAGTGTGATGGAGGGACAGGGTAAGAAGGAGGTACAAAAGATGATGCTTGGGCGAGATATAAAGAAGGGGAGACTGTAGAGAAATTAAGACATAGCAAGGAGAGAGATAAACATGAAAGAGTATACCGGTGGTTAACCAGAAATGAAGGGAGGTCATTGTGTGGAGCTTGGCATGGAAAAAAATAGGTAAATAAACACAATTTATCACTTAAGTCTTTGGTGAGCGAAACATCTACACAATATAATAAGACTATAAGAATGGAGGAACACTGCAGAAGGCCTACTGGCCCATACAAGGCAGGATGCCATAACCCGCAGTGTGAATCTTACATCCGCCTGGTATACTCTACCATGGAAGAACTAGTGAGCATGGAGGACCCCAGAAAACATGGAGATAAAGAGAGGAACAAGAAATGGATTTGTAAGAATGATAAGGGAAGCCGAGGAGCGATTTAAAAATTTATGTCATCTGAAGCTAAAATAAAACCAAAATGGCTTAACAAACTAATAATAATAAAACGGCTATGAGCGTTTATAAGTTAAGGCTGGAGAAAGTTTGACACAAATTCTGTATGTAAACAACTTGAGAAGCTTGCAGAGGATACTCAGGAGGAGGAGGAGGTATGAGAGAGAGGTGAACAAGACAACATCACCCCTTGAGGAAATCAGCACGACAAACGAGGCAGTTAGTTAGACTCAACGAAAGCCGACTTGACAACATAGCTTCAAGGGCACTGAGAGAAAGGATTAAACCAGTGTTTGATCCTATTGCAAGATACTCAGTAACTCGCACGATGCAGGAGAGAGAGACCAGAAAACTGGGAAGTTACTACCGTGGTGTATATAGTAGTAGTAGTAGATATCCTATTTATGGAGCACTTGCACTACGTAGGTCATTCAAGCGCTTAAAACTATACAAAAAAAAATATGCACAACACACACACGTGTACATACACACACACTCAGGTGGGTACATACTAAAAACCAAAAATATAATAAGCAAACAGTACCGTGATGTCTACACTGAAACAGACATACGTTGCTGAACTACAGTCTCTCTTGACATGCATAATGATCGAAGTTCTGGAAAAGGTGGGAAGTTTGTGTCTGAAAACTTGGAGGGGAGACATTTCAGAGGAAACTACCATGATTTCATAAGAGGAGAATTCTTGTCTTAATAAACTACTGAAGACATACGAAAGAGTGATAAGACATATGTGAAGCAAGAGAGGCAGGGGTGGACTGACCGCATATATTGCAAGACTGCAAGAAAGCTAATAATGCATCTACCGACAGCGATAGACTTCAGGAAAACTTTAATAATCAGGAAAACTGGTCTAACAAAGTGCTGCTCGAGTTAGATCCGAAAAAATCAATCAAATCGGAAGAGAAGCCGAAAACCGGAAAGAAAGTACAATTCTGTAGGAGATATGTTACAAAAATCGATGAGAGATATAGACCAGATGGTAAGCATCACACCGAACATGTCACCAGAGATGCACCTCGACTTAACAGATAGGAAAGTTGCACTCTAGTTATCGTATACAATGCCGACCAGGTGATGAATATCAAACTGCTACAAATCTATCTTATTCATCAACTTCGGCAGTGTAAACAAGGTGGGTCAAGCGCTCAACAGCTGTCCAGGAATTTACCGAGGAATCCATTACGACGTTATACATGACGTACGTCAGATCAATCTAAGAATGCAACGCAGAGCAGACTCCCGCTGATTAAACCATTCCTAGAAGATCAAAGAGGTGCAGAGTCTTGAAGTGAGACCGGTCCTGAGGCAAGCTTTGTACCGGTCCTGAGGAAAGCTTTGTACCGGTCCTGAGGCAAGCTTTGTACCGGTCCTGAGGCAAGCTTTGTACCAGTCCTGAGGCAAGCTTTGTACCGGTCCTGAGGCAAGCTTTGTACCGGTCCTGAGGCAAGCTTTGTACCGGTCCTGAGGCAAGCTTTGTACCGGTCCTGAGGCAAGCTTTGTACCGGTCCTGAGGCAAGCTTTGTACCGGTCCTGAGGCAAGCTTTGTACCGGTCCTGAGGCAAGCTTTGTACCGGTCCTGAGGCAAGCTTTGTACAGGTCCTGAGGCAAGCTTTGTACCGGTCATGAGGCAAGCTTTGTACCGGTCCTGAGGCAAGCTTTGTACCGGTCCTGAGGCAAGCTTTGTACCGGTCCTGAGGCAAGCTTGTACCGGTCCTGAGGCAAGCTTTGTACCGGTCATGAGGCAAGCTTTGTACCGGTCCTGAGGCAAGCTTTGTACCGGTCCTGAGGCAGCTTTGTACCGGTCCTGAGGCAAGCTTTGTACCGGTCCTGAGGCAAGCTTTGTACCGGTCCTGAGGCAAGCTTTGTACTGGTCCTGAGGCAAGCTTTGTACTGGTCCTGAGGCAAGCGTTGTACCGGTCCTGAGGCAGCTTTGTATCGGTCCTGCGGCAAGCTTTGAACCGGTCCTGAGG
This sequence comes from Cherax destructor, assembly GCA_009830355.1. Classification (NCBI taxonomy): domain Eukaryota; kingdom Metazoa; phylum Arthropoda; class Malacostraca; order Decapoda; family Parastacidae; genus Cherax; species Cherax destructor. Next base: position 6,349 of record WNWK01028083.1, on the reverse strand, counting down.
CAAGCTTTGTACTGGTACTGGGACTCTGTACTGGTTATGGAACTAGCTTTATACTGGTACTGGAACTAGCTTTATACTGGTACTGGAACTAGCTTTATACTGGTACTGGAACTAGCTTTATACTAGTACTGGAACTAGCTTTATACTGGTACTGGAACTAGCTTTATACTAGTACTGGAACTAGCTTTATACTGGTACTGGAACTAGCTTTATACTGGTACTGGAACTAGCTTTATACTGGTACTGGAACTAGCTTTATACTGGTACTGGAACTAGCTTTATACTGGTACTGGAACTAGCTTTATACTGGTACTGGAACTAGCTTTATGCTGGTACTGGAACAAGATTTGAGCTTTAAAAGACTAAGGAAAATTAACCCGACATTCTAAGAGAGGAGAACTAAGGAAGAGACAGTTACGAGAAGACAGATGTGGGTATAATATTTGGACTGCGAGGACCTTGGAGAATTGAACACAGATGAAAACTAAAGAAAAAATGAAAGCACACAGGAAGCGTAAGAATGTCAGGAAATACTTCTTCAGCCTAAGGTGGTAGGGAAGTGGAGTGAACTGAATGAAAGAGTGGAGGTGACAGATATCATGCGCACTTTCAAGAACAGGTATGAAAAACACAAAATAGAAATCAGTCATTGAAATATAAAAGGCTAGCCAAGAACTAATGAACCTGAAGTTGATTAAAAATCGTCGAACAAACAAATATTCCATACACAGTTTCAAGAGTAGGTAGCTAATGAGAACATAAGAAAGAGCACCGCAGCAGGCCTACTGGCCCAAGCCAGTCAGGTCCAACCTTAACAATCACAAACCAGATTCTGATGAATAAGACACATACCTTTGCCTTTGATATACCTTTGAAGAGTTTCGAGAGTATCTACTCTCTGAGCCCGGCCATGGGCCAGGCTCGTCTGGTGCTGCCTGGTCAACCAGGCTGTTGCTGCTGGAGGCCCGCTGCCCCACATATCCATCACAGCCTGGTTGATCTGGCACCTGGTGAAGATATTTGTCCAGTTTCCTCTTGAAGGCTTCTACACTGGTTCCAGCCGTGTTTCGGATATCTTCTGGTAAGATGTTGAATAGTCTGGGACCCCGGATGTTAATACAGTGCTCCGTATTGTCCCCACCGCACCCCGGCTCCTCACTGGATTTATTTTACACTTTCTCCCATATCTCTCACTCCAGTATGTTGTTATGGCAGTGTGCAGATTTGGGACCAGGCCCTCAAGTACTTTCCATGTATATATTATCATGTATCCTCTCTCCTCCGCTCCAATGAGTACATGTTCAAGACTTGAAGGCGTTCCCAATAATTTAGATGTTTCAATGGCTCAATGTGAGCCGTAAACGATCTCTGGATTTGTTCCAGCTCTGCTATTTCTCCTGCCCTGAACGGGGCCGTCAGCACTGAGCAGTATTCTAAGTGAGGGAGCACTAGCGATTTGAATAGTGTCACCATCGGCATTATTTCCCTTGTTTTGAAAGTTCTCAATACCCACCCCGTCATCTTCCTGGCTGTTGTGATCTTTGTCTTGTTATGGTCTTTAAACGACAGATCAGCAGACATAATTATTCCCAAGTCCTTTACGTGTTCCTTTCGTTCTATGTGGTGACCCTCTTGCGTTTTGTATATAGTGTTCCTTTTGAGTTCTTCATTTTTCCATACCTAAGCAGCTGAAACTTATCACCATTGAACGTCATGTTGTTCTCCACTGCCCATTGGAAGACCCTGCTTATGTCCTCCTGTAATTTTTCAGTGTCCTCTACCGTAGTGACTTTCATGCTTATTTTAGTGTCATCTGCAAATGATGATACAAAAGTGTGCTGGGTGTTTTTATCTATGTCTGCATGAGGATTAGAAACAGCAGAGGTGCCAGGACAGTGCCTTGGGGCACTGAGCTTTGACCTCGCTGATGCTGGATCTTGCCCTGTTCACTACTACTTTTTGTGTTCTTTGTGTTAGAACTCAAAATCCATCTGCCTACCTTCCCCGTAATGCCTATGGCCCTCATTTTGTGCGCTATCACTCCATGATCGCATTTGTCAAACGCCTTTGCAAAATCTGTGTAAATCACATCTGCGTTTTGGTCGTCCTCCAATGCCTCTGTAATTCTGTCATAATGGTTCAGCAGCTGTGACAGGCATGATCGACCCGCTCTAAAGCCATGCTGGTTCGGGTTATGTTGGTTGTGCTGGTCCATGAACTTTGTAATCTGCCGTCTCATCACTCTTTCAAAGATTTTTATGATGTGAGAAGTGAGGGCTACTGGTCTGTAATTTTTAGTTAGTGCTCTACTACCTCCCTTATGCAAAGGAGCTATGTCTGCACTCTTAAGGCCTCTGGAATTTCACCTAGATCTAAGCCTTTCTCCACAGAATACTAAGGGCTCTTGCTAATGGTATTTTTGCATCTTTATAAATAAAGCATTCCATGAATCTGGTCCAGGTGCTGAGGGGGCATGTTGGCCATTTCTTTTCGAAATCTATGGGATTGTACTAATGTCGGTTAGGTGGTCTGCGCAGCCTTCTGCTGGAGTGAAAAATATTTCTGCATTTTCTACCTTGCTGTCATTAGTGGGTTGCTGAACACTGACTCATACTGTTCTTTTAGAATTTCACTCATTTCCTGTTCATCGTCCGTATACGAATCTCCTCTCAATAATGGTCCAATTCACAGGTAGTTCTTAGCTTGATTTTGCATAGGAGTAGAAATATTTTGGGTTTCTTGCAATATCCTGTATGGCTCTTTGTTCCCTTTGTACTTTTCTGTCAGGTATGACATCTTAAGTTTTTTCTCTAATTCCGTGATCTCTCGGTTAAGGCTATCTCTCTTCTGTTCCAACATAACTGTGTTTTTCAAGCAATTCAGTAACCCGTTTTCTTCTCCCGTACCATCTCCTCGCCTCTCTATATCTGATCTTCTTGGTTTCCTCAATGGTACGTGTTTCATACATACCTTGTATGCTTCTGTATTCAGCTTCTAGGCACTGGTGGGGATTTAGGGTGCTCATGTCTGATTCCCATGATATGTCTGATAGCTCTTGGTTTATTTTTTCCCAGTCAATTCTATGGTTATTAAAATTAAACTTACTGAACATTCCGTCTCTAACATTAGTGTCGCAGTTCCCTAACCCTGAGTTAATACTAGTTTGAACTTCTATGATGTTATGATCAGAGTATATTGTTTTGTAACTGTTATGTCTCTGATTAATTCCTCGTTGTTTGTGAATATCAAATCCAGGGTATTTTAATTTCTAGTGGGATCAATTATCTGTTGGTTTAGTGAGTACTTTCACAAAGCCTCATTAGTTCCCTGGTAGTGCCTGTTGAGCCAGGGTGCTTCCAGGAGTTATTTCTGGTATAACATTATGGTGCCTCATCTTCCATTTTACATGAGGGAGATTAAAATCTCCAAGGATTAAAAATGTTTGGGGTGGGATTCTCTAGCCTATCCAGATAGCTATCTATCTTCTTTAACTGCTCTGTGAATTCCTCCGCAGTTGCTGATGTGGTTTGTATACTAGGATAATTACTAGATTCTTATTTTCACTTTATGCCGAGGATTTCTACTATATCATTCGTAGCGTTCAAAACTTCTGTGCAACAGAGGTATCTTTATATGAGTCCTCCCTCCCTGTGACCTATTAACCTATCACATCTATACATGTTATAGTTTTCTATCTTAATCTCTCCGTCCAAAACATCCTTGTATGTGTTTCTGTAAATGCTCCAAACATGGCATTTGCTTCTGATAGAGTCCACTAACATAACTAACTTTGTCATTTTTATTTGATTTCAGACCCTGAATATTGCAAATATGAAGCAGGAGTTACCATTTGGGATGTTTGGTCTTTCTGTGTTTGGTTATACCACTGGTGATGTCCTACCTGGTAGGCCCCTGGTGCCCATACCCTGGTTTCCAGACTGACTTTGATTGTTTATACAGCCCTGATGAGCTGGTGCCTGTGTTGTTTGTCCCACTGTTCTGCCCATCTGTCCCCTCTGTACCATTTCCACCTTTGTCTCTTTCTTTTATCTGGTTGTTTCTCCTTATATCTAAAAAAGATTGCTGTTCTTTTTCATTTTCCCTTTCCCTGCTTCTCTGTATCGTACTGTTCCCTTTATATGGTGGTCTGGGCAGCTCATGTCATAACATTCTCTGGACTGTGTTGAAGCTTGACACATCACTGGATGGAAGTATCTGCACTCTTTGTTAAACCGACACTTTCCTTTCCTTAACATGCTTGGCACATTTTCTGGTGTGTTTATTCAACAATCTCTGCCATAAAGGCACATACCTTTAGCATAGAATCTGCATATGTTTTGGCCTATATTTACTGACTTTGTATTTTCCTAAAGATCTGAATTATCTGCGTTTTTTCCTCTCTTTCCACTCCTTGGTTTTCCTCGTTATCTGCGCTTTTCTCCTTTGATGACATGGAACATTTTGGAAGAGGACTCCCTACTATATCTGTATTAGAGGCTATGGCTGTGGTGGCGTCCTAACCAAAACCGGATGTTCACTATGGCTGGGGGCTGGGTCTGGGTCTGTCCTGGGGCTGGGGGCTGGTTAGCTAATGTTTTTGTCTCCTGTGTTTTTCCCTGTGGATGACTGTTTATTTTTGGGTCAATTGTTGTAGACTGGTCATTCTGTGTGTTATACTTTACCCCTTTCTTATCTTCCCAAGTTCTATATATACCGGGAGACTATTCAATAGTTCCTCTTTTTCTTCATGCTTATTGTTTATTAGCCTCCTGAGTGCTTTCCTGATATCTGTCCATTAGTTCCAAATCCTTGTTGCAGATCCAGAAACACCTTTCTAGACGGATGTCACCTTGTTACTGTGTTAATTTTTGAACATGTGACATATGTTTTGAAAAAAAGTTATGGATTCTAGATCTTTTTCCCGGCCTTTTCAAAATTTCCCCAGGTATACTGACTGCCATGTGCCCCCCCGGCTATTTTTTTAATGACGACGTTTGCCCATCATTTTTGTTTTCATTCGGGGCAGGGGATTACGAGGGTGATGTAAAACCCTCAACCATCTAACAAGACTGAGGGTCTGATTACCCTCCCAATTCCCCGGTTCACAGTTCCCGTACTGAATTGAAAAAAGGGGTGTTGAAAGTTTCATAATAAAGAATTTTAGTATCTTTTGGGGACCTTGCCGGCATGTAATTTTTAACAAAAAAAATCTTAATCTCGTTGAGTACAGTTTCCTTGTCTTCACCCCCGCACTGTCCATCCGTAAACACAGCAGTGAGTGTCCTTAGGCACATCGGCCTTTTTCCTCACCACAAAGGGGCAGGGTTATAAGGCCACATTTTACAACTCTAACAATTAAAAATGATGGAGGAAGAGGGAGGCTGTGTTGAAGACAATACTGGGGGGCCCCAGCCACCAGGGAAGCTGGGGTGGTTATAGTGCTGGGGTGATGTTGGGTGGCGAAAAGGTGCTAGGGTGGTGTTTAGGGCCTTGGTGCGGACTGAGGCGTTGGGTAGCTGAGGGTAATGCTGAGGGGTCGGGCTTTGGGGGTGCCTCTTTACTCAGGCCCCCCTGAGATGAAGTGGTCGAGGCCTGCCAGGTGAGGCTGTGACGCCTTGGCCGAAAAGCACCAAACTCACTGTAAAGGCTGTGAGCCTGATTTATTTAATGATCCTAGCACCCAAGATACTGCTTATTTAAATATGTATGTGCATTTATACAGACAATACTACCTATAATAAGAATATGAGTAGAGATTGAAGGGGCTTGAAACTGCGACGACTAGGCAAAGAGACTTGAAAACAGTAACCAAGAACTGTCATTTCTGGGCCCAACCCCCAAACCAACTAGAGTTTCGAAAAGGGAATAACACAAGTCTTCGCCAGTAAACTGGACAAGTCCTCCGTCAATGTGCCGGATCAACCAGGCTGTGATGGGGGACCAGCGGGACCACCAACAACAGTGTGGTTGACCAGGGGCCCCAGACAAGCCTGGCCCGGGGCCCGGGCGCAGGAAACCCCGAAGCCCGCCGGTTTTCATAGGTAAAGGTAACGGCCCATGCACCCCAAGCCTAGTAAAATATCATATTATTGTTTTTACCAATATACCAACAAGTTGATGAATAAACCTTAAAGATCCCACTTTGGTTCTTTATTCCGAAACCTTCACCCGAATTCGCGATCTTCTTTTCGACTACGCCGAATATAACAGTGGCCTGAGGAACTGATCACCTCGAATCTAATTATTTTTTTGGGGTTATATTCTTTTAGTTTTCAACTGAAGAAGTTTCCCAGCCAGTCTTTTTCTTCAGTTCAATACAGAAAGAACATTAGAAGATGAGGAGGGGTTG
>WNWK01028082.1:0-25712 GCA_009830355.1 Cherax destructor | reverse complement strand
TTTCTACACAGCTCAATTAACGGTTCCCCATTTACATTTACCCTACCCCAAATTTCCTACTACCCCCTCCACAACATTTTTACCCACTTTAGCATTAAGATCCCCAACCACAATTACTCTCTCACTTGGTTCAAAACTCCCCACACTCACTCAACATTTCCCAAAATCTCTCTCTCCCCCTTCCCTTCTCTCTTCCCCGGGGATAAACACTTATATAACCCACTTTTCACATCCATCCTTTTTTTACTCCACATAATCCTTAAGTTTATACATTTATTTTCCCCTTTTTACCTGCTATAACTGATTATTCAACATTATTGTCACTCCTTCTTTAGCTCTAACTTTTTTAAAACCCCCTGACCTAACCCCGTTTATTTCCCCCGACTGAAACTCTCCTACCCCTTTCAGCTTTTTTCACTTAAACCAGGAACCCACTTCTTTTCATTCATAACATCAAAAATCATCTCTTTCTTATCATTCCCCAAACACCCCGCACATTCAAACACCCCATTTTGACGGTTTTCTTCCTTTTTTTTTTAGTAAGCTATCGGGAAAAAGGGTTACTACCCCATTGTTCCCGGCATTTTAGTTGATTTTTACAACACGCATGGCTTACGGGGGAAAGATTCTTTTCCACTTCCCCATGGATATGAAAGGAAAAGCAATAAGAACAAGAACTATTATGATAAAATCAAAGAAAACTCAGATGAGTGTGTATACATAAACGTGTACATGTTTGCGTAGTGTGACCTAAGTCTAAGTAGAAGTAGCAAGACGTACCTGAAATCTTCCATGTTTATGAGACAGAAAACAGACACCAGCAATCCTACCATCATGTAAAACAAATACAGGCTTTCGTTCTACACTCACTTGGCAGGACGGTAGTACCTCCCTGGGTGGTTGCTGTCTACCAGTCAAGTGTGCACAATCTTAATTAAGCAAGGATGTTATATAAAATCCCGGGATTGATCATTACGCAACGGGTCCTCGTAAGGATTTGGTTACATTAAAGCAGCATTCTTCGCATCTGTCCTGCACGTTTCGCTAGTTGGAAATCCCATCTCACTGTGTCGCAGTACATAGGGAATACGAGGAGGTCTAACATTCCCTTCGGTGGGTGTAGAGGAGACTATGCCAGTGTTAGCATTTAATTACTCTGCTTCGTTTTGAGGGGTAGACTATTATATACTGTTCCACAAGTATAGAACGTGTGGAACGTGTGACCGACGTGGGGAACTCTGCGTAGGTCCTTCATACAAGTAAAGTTACACAAGTTTATGTCACTGCAACTTACATAATAACACTTAAGTGAATTTCTTAGGATAGCCTAGGGAAGTCGGGTAGAGTGACTTATCAATTGTGGGTTCCTAGTGTTAAGAAGCAGTGCAGTTGTTGGCAGTAGGTAAATATGTTGGCAGTAGGTAAATATGTTGGCAGTAGGTAAATATGTAGAGATTTTCTCTGCTGACACTTTCTGGAACATTTTCTGACGTACGATTGAATAGGATGACAACTAGTTAATCTGAGTTGTATAATAATACAATGATACATAAACCTTGAGTTTGGTGGTATATTAACCATTTAGGTAAAATGACTCAGTATGGTAATAGATCAGATGATATTAATTAGATGCGGTTTTGGGCTGACTTCTGCGTTTCATTAATATTCTGTAACTTTGATGTAACGTTTCGCCAGGCACTGACTTCATCAGTCCTAAACAAAGAAGAATAGTGAAGATCATAAAGAGTTTGAAGTAATCAGTCCCTTAGCCTGGAGTCGATGTAATCAGTCCATTGTATTTTGTCAACTGTGATATCGCCTACGACTGCTTCACCTCACATATCTACAGTATATAAGTCACTTCTTCCTGCATATGCTGTATTTTCAAGATTGATGGACTGATTACATCGACTCCATGCTGAGGGACTGATTACCTCAAATTCCTTCTGATCTTCACCATTCTTCTTTGTTTAGGACTGATGAAGCCACTGTGTGGCGAAACGTTTCCTTAAAAAGATACCCAAGTGTTGCATATGTGTCTAATTTACCAAACTGTCATTTCTCTGAGCCATTTATCTACAGTCCTGTCAGACACAGCACCATCTTGGGATCTTGATACAAGGAATTCTTCACTTGCCTAACCTATAGGCATAACCTACTTCCACATGTGGATTTGACTACTGTGATATCACCTACGACTGCTGCACCTCACCTGCCTACGGTATATAAGTCACTTCTTCTTACATATGCTGTATTCTTTTCAAGATTGATGGACTGACTACATCGACTCCAGGATGATGGACTGACTACATCGACTCCAGGATGAGGGACTGATTACCTCAAACTCCTATGAGGTGACCACCTCCTTTACCTCGGAAGGGTGAGAAGGAACGAGGAAGGTAGATGTTGGGGTCAGTGGTGGCCTTCACTCTGTGACATTCATAACGTTCTTTGTCTCCACCGCCTCCTCAGTGCACCACTTACCATTCCCACTTATCAATTCTATGATTCAGCTCGTCATTCACAGTCTCGTCTGCTGACAATGTATCACGCAATTCCCAGAAGCATCATCCTCTTGTTTTCCATCTCCAGGATTATTGCTACTTTGTAACTCTGGAATTTCTATAACTTTGTTTTGACCAGCTACGTCATCAAGGCCACTGTCTCCATCTTTTGCATTTTCCTCCACGACGGCACCAGCACCATCTGGTGCACTATCCTCCAGGTAGTGCCAAAATAGCACATAAATTTGCCTACGTTTTGGCAATAAAATCCTATCCAATCCCTCATGATAAGCAGTCCCTGTAAAGACTCTTGTGAATTATCGGAATCTGTAGAAGATTCTGCAAAATCTTTGCAGATGTAGTCCCCATAACCTCACTTACCAGTCACAATTAAAAATTTTGCAGGACCTCAAATTGTCAAGAGGCTTTTAAATGTGTTAAAAGTTTCTTATGCACTTCTCCCCTTCTTTTGTTTCCCGATTTTTCTAAATCTTTTGTATTACATGTTGATGCTTGTGATGCGGGGGTTGGGAGAGTGTTACTCCAAGCTTCTGGTGATCTGCAGCTTGTGACGTACTACTCAGCCTAGTACCAGGCCTCTCAGCAGGCCTACTCTACTATTGAAAAGACACCCTGGCCCTGGTACTTGCGCTGGAGCATTGCTGTTGTATCTACATCTACAACAGCAGCAGTGCTGTTGTAGATGTAGATAATGCTGCTACTATTAATGTTGATGCTGCTGCTGCTTTTTGTGGTGTTGATAATGCTGTTGCTACTAGAGTAGTTGATCGTAACGGTGGTGTTGATAATGCTGTTGCTACTAGAGTAGTTGATCGTAACGGTGGTGTTGATAATGCTGTTGCTACTAGAGTAGTTGATCGTAACGGTGGTGTTGATAATGCTGTTGCTACTAGAGGAGTTGATCGTAACGGTGGTGTTGATAATGCTGTTGCTACTAGAGAGTTGATCGTAACGGTGGTGTTGATAATGCTGTTGCTACTAGAGTAGTTGATCGTAACGGTGGTGTTGATAATGCTGTTGCTACTAGAGTAGTTGATCGTAACGGTGGTGTTGATAATGCTGTTGCTACTAGAGTAGTTGATCGTAACGGTGGTGTTGATAATGCTGTTGCTACTAGAGTAGTTGATCGTAACGGTGGTGTTGATAATGCTGTTGCTACTAGAGGAGTTGATCGTAACGGTGGTGTTGATAATGCTGTTGCTACTAGAGGAGTTGATCGTAACGGTGGTGTTGATAATGCTGTTGCTACTAGAGGAGTTGATCGTAACGGTGGTGTTGATAATGCTGTTGCTACTAGAGTAGTTGATCGTAACGGTGGTGTTGATAATGCTGTTGCTACTAGAGTAGTTGATCGTAACGGTGGTGTTGATAATGCTGTTGCTACTAGAGTAGTTGATCGTAACGGTGGTGTTGATAATGCTGTTGCTACTAGAGGAGTTGATCGTAACGGTGGTGTTGATAATGCTGTTGCTACTAGAGGAGTTGATCGTAACGGTGGTGTTGATAATGCTGTTGCTACTAGAGTAGTTGATCGTAACGGTGGTGTTGATAATGCTGTTTTTGTAAGTTTTGATGGTGCTGCTTCCTCTGCTGCTGCTGTAAGTTTTAATGCTGCTGCTGCTACTGTAAGTTTTGATGTTGTTGCTGCAGTAGATGTTAATAGTGCTGCTGCTACTGCACTGTTTATGGTCCTGCTGCTGCTGAAGCTGTTGATGGTGCTGCTGCTGTAATAGTTGATAATGCTTGTTTTGATTGTACTGCTGCTGCTGTTGCTGCTGCTGTTGCTGCTGCTGTTGCTGCTGCTGTTGCTGCAGTATTTATGATGCTGCTGCTGTTGCTGCTGCTGTTGCTGCAGTATTTATGATGCTGCTGCTGTTGCTGCAGTATTTATGATGCTGCTGCTGTTGCTGCAGTATTTATGATGGTGCTGCTGTTGCTGCAGTATTTATGATGCTGCTGCTGTTGCTGCAGTATTTATGATGCTGCTGCTGTTGCTGCAGTATTTATGATGGTGCTGCTGTTGCTGCAGTATTTATGATGCTGCTGCTGTTGCTGCAGTATTTATGATGGTGCTGCTGTTGCTGCAGTATTTATGATGCTGCTGCAGCTGTTGATGATTCTACTGCCACTACAGATGTTGATCGGGTTGCTACTGCTGCTGTTGTAGATGTTTTATGTAGTAGTGCTGATGCTGCTACTGTAAGTGTTATGACTTCTGCTGCAGGTGTTAGTACTGCTGCTGCAGGCGTTGATAAGGCTCCTTCAGGTGTTGATGGTTCGGCTGCTGCAATGTTGATGATACAGCTGCTGATGTGTTTATAACGGCCTACTGTCACCTCCGACCAAATAAATTTTGCTTGCCAAAAAGGGAGGTTATGGGGTAACTTTGAAAAAATCCTACTAAATTTCCTATAAAACCCATCCATGCATAAACTAGCAATACTTTCACCTAGGATAACTCACTAACAAGTGAATACAAACATTAATACATCTACAATAACTGAAAATACAAGAAGCACAATGACACTAATAAAACAATAAAATACAACACCAAGGTACGTACATGAATGGTATACAGTACCGACAGGATGAAAATTAGACACATGCACAACATCTGCGTGTCCTTATTGTAGACGTTTCTCCAACCAGACGCTTCATCAATACAAAAACAAGGACATAATTGGAAGACAGTAGTTCTATTTACAAAAGATGAGTAATTAGTCCCTCAGCCTTGGAGTTGGTGAAGAGCACCGTAGTCGTGAAGAGTCTGGAGTTGGTGAAGAGCACCGTAGTCGTGAAGAGTCTGGAGTTGGTGAAGAGCACCGTAGTCGTGAAGAGTCTGGAGTTGGTGAAGAGCACCGTAGTCGTGAAGAGTCTGGAGTTGGTGAAGAGCACCGTAGTCGTGAAGAGTCTGGAGTTGGTGAAGAGCACCGTAGTCGTGAAGAGTCTGGAGTTGGTGAAGAGCACCGTAGTCGTGAAGAGTCTGGAGTTGGTGAAGAGCACCGTAGTCGTGAAGAGTCTGGAGTTGGTGAAGAGCACCGTAGTCGTGAAGAGTCTGGAGTTGGTGAAGAGCACCGTAGTCCTGAAGAGTCTGGAGTTGGTGAAGAGCACCGTAGTCTTGAAGAGTCTGGAGTTGGTGAAGAGCACCGTAGTCGTGAAGAGTCTGGAGTTGGTGAAGAGCACCGTAGTCGTGAAGAGTCTGGAGTTGGTGAAGAGCACCGTAGTCGTGAAGAGTCTGGAGTTGGTGAAGAGCACCGTAGTCCTGAAGAGTCTGGAGTTGGTGAAGAGCACCGTAGTCGTGAAGAGTCTGGAGTTGGTGAAGAGCACCGTAGTCCTGAAGAGTCTGGAGTTGGTGAAGAGCACCGTAGTCTTGAAGAGTCTGGAGTTGGTGAAGAGCACCGTAGTCGTGAAGAGTCTGGAGTTGGTGAAGAGCACCGTAGTCGTGAAGAGTCTGGAGTTGGTGAAGAGCACCGTAGTCGTGAAGAGTCTGGAGTTGGTGAAGAGCACCGTAGTCGTGAAGAGTCTGGAGTTGGTGAAGAGCACCGTAGTCGTGAAGAGTCTGGAGTTGGTGAAGAGCACCGTAGTCGTGAAGAGTCTGGAGTTGGTGAAGAGCACCGTAGTCGTGAAGAGTCTGGAGTTGGTGAAAGCACCGTAGTCGTGAAGAGTCTGGAGTTGGTGAAGAGCACCGTAGTCGTGAAGAGTCTGGAGTTGGTGAAGAGCACCGTAGTCTTGAAGAGTCTGGAGTTGGTGAAGAGCACCGTAGTCGTGAAGAGTCTGGAGTTGGTGAAGAGCACCGTAGTCGTGAAGAGTCTGGAGTTGGTGAAGAGCACCGTAGTCGTGAAGAGTCTGAAGCACAGGCAAGAAGACTGGCGTTTATATACTGGCGTCAGGTGGTCAGGATGGTGAAGCAGACGAAGACATTGTCAGTGGTGGACGGGATTCCCCCGTAGAAGTAGGTCATACCCGAGGGACGGGTCAGAGTAGTGAATAAGGTTGTGCAGGTGTCCTTTGAAAAAAGATTTCATGATGTTACGTATATAGTTCAAATTCTTCCAATTATGTCCTTGTATTGATACAGCCACTGGATGGCTAAACGTCTACAATAAAGGTACCCAGATGTTACACATGTGTCTAATTTTCACCAAGGTCCGTACGTGGACAGGAGCAGCTCAGAGAGAGAGAGATAGATAGAGAGAGAGAGAGAGAGAGAGAGAGAGAGAGAGAGAGAGAGAGAGAAAAGAAAGTGAGCAACGAGAATCTCCTAGAAATACAAAGAAAGGAAAGTAGAAAGAAGAGACCAAGAATTAGAAACACACATGTGCAACATCTGGGTATCTTCATTTGTAGACGTTTCGCCAGCCAGTGGTTTTAGCAACACGATACAAAGACATAATGTGAGGTATGGAGAACTATATACAAAATGAGGTAATCAGTCTTAGAGTTAGTGAAGCGCACCGTAGTCTTGAAGAATCTCTGTTGTATATAGTTTTACATACTTTATATTATGACTTTCTATTGTATTGATAAAGCCACTGGGCGAAACGTTTAGAAATAAAGCTACCCAGATGTTGCAAATGTTTCTAACTCTTTATCTTGTTGTTATTATATACCATTCATGTACAGGAAGAAAGAGAGAAGAGATATTAGGTTGAAACAAACAGAAATAACCAACGGACAGCCGCACTACCAGAGAAATCTGAAGAAAAAGAATAAAGCCAATCAGACTTTTCTCTCACACTTGTAAAGTTCCTCTTAAATTGTGGCTGAACAGCATCCACCAGGGGCTGTAGTCAGTCGACTCCTGTACTGTTTCTCGCCTAGCTAAGAGCACCGATGGTGATACCCGTCCTAATCTTTAGAAAAATGTAGACGGTAAGTACAGGAGGCCCCCGAAAGATCCGCTTTATTTTGAGGTAGTTCAGATCCTTAAAGTCTGACGCTTTATTACTTTGGATAGAGCGTGGGAGTCTTACCTGAGAGATAAATTTGATAAAAACTTATGTTATGGCTTTAGTATTACTGGTCCGCAATGACACCGCTAATGCTACTTCTAAAAAAGAAAGTTTTTTTTTAGATTATTATTTACATGCTGAAACTGAATATAAATTCGGAATTAACCAAACAGATAAGATATTGTGTTATATGTATAAACTTGAATAGTGAGATAAGCCTCGCGGCTGCTTCCTTAAATCCATAAACATGAATCCCACGCATCATGTTTGTTTGTCAGGAAGAGTCTGAGAGCACCAGCTGTGTTCTGGCCATCCCAGTCTTCAGTTATATTTACAAAAGGTTTCTATTGATTGTGTACATTGGTGTTTATTCCACTTAATTACATTTCTTTGCCGAACACACGCATCAATATTTACTTTCTATTTATTTTGGTCTGTTATCTGAAATCTCCATTTTAAAATAACATGAGCAGACATGGATGCCTGAACAGTGTAGAAAGCTTTGGCCATATTTGTAATAAGTATAATAATAATAATAATAATAATAATAATAGTAATAATAATAATAATAATAATAATAATAATAATAATAATAATAAAAATATTTTTATTTTCTACCAGTACATGTACAAGGTATACAGGCCTAGCTGACATCAATGAAATACTACTACATAGAAAGCCACTTGTTATGCAGAGCATTTCGGGAAAATTAGGTCCTTGTCCCAGGATGCGACCCACACCAGTCGACTAACTCCCAGGTACCCATTTTACTGATGGGTGAACATAGCCAACCGGTGTAAAAAAACACGACCAATGTTTCTACCCTCGTTGGGAATCGAACGCAGACCCTCGCCGTGTGAAGCGAGAGCTTTAGCGATCAGGCCACCATATGATGAAGGAAATAACATAAATTGTGTTGCGCTTGTTTACCAACACTACTTTGGTTGCAAGACAAATGATCATGATGCAACATAGGCTCCACACATGTTATACAGCTTGTACTTCTGCACCGACACAATGGTTAAATGGTAAATGCACATGGGTGACATTTGCGGTCCCAGTGGTGTGGCGAGAACGGAAGAATGACCTGAATGACTCTTACTTCTGCATGGTTAAAGTTATTTGTTTCTCGTAGAAAAACAAGGGCAGGATAAAATCCAGATTGTGACTCATCATTAAAATCTATGCCACATAGTAAGGACACTTATGTATCTGTTCTATGCCACATAGTAAGGACACTCATGTATCTGTTCTATGTCACATAGTAAGGACACTCATGTATCTGTTCTATGCTACATATTAAGGACACTCATGTATCTGTTCTATGCCACATAGTAAGGACACTTATGTATCTGTTCTATGCCACATAGTAAGAACGCGCATGTATCTGTTCTATGCAACATAGTAAGGACACTCATGTATCTGTTCTATACCACATAGTAAGGACACTCATGTATCTGTTCTATGCAACATAGTAAGGACACTCATGTATCTGATCTATGCAACATAGTAAGGACACTCATGTATCTGTTCTATGCAACATAGTAAGGACACTCATGTGTCTGTTCTATGCAACATAGTAAGGACACTCATGTATATGTTCTATGCCACATAGTAAGGACACTTATGTATCTGTTCTATGCAACATAGTAAGGACACTCATGTATCTGTTCTATGTCACATAGTAAGGACACTCATGTATCTGTTCTATGCTACATAGTAAGGACACTCATGTATCTGTTCTATGCCACATAGTAAGGACACTCATGTATCTGTTCTATGCCACATAGTAAGGACACTCATGTATCTGTTCTATGCCACATAGTAAGGACACTCATGTATCTGTTCTATGCCACATAGTAAGGACACTCATGTATCTGTTCTATGCCACATAGTAAGAACACTCATGTATCTGTTCTATGCCACATAGTAAGGACACTCATGTATCTGTTCTATGCAACATAGTAAGGACACTCATGTATCTGTTCTATGCCACATAGTAAGGACACTCATGTATCTGTTCTATGCCACATAGTAAGAACACTCATGTATCTGTTCTATGCCACATAGTAAGGACACTCATGTATCTGTTCTATGCAACATAGTAAGGACACTCATGTATCTGTTCTATGCCACATAGTAAGGACACTCATGTATCTGTTCTATGCCACATAGTAAGAACACTCATGTATCTGTTCTATGCCACATAGTAAGGACACTCATGTATCTGTTCTATGCCACATAGTAAGGACACTCATGTATCTGTTCTATGCCACATAGTATGGACACTCATATATCTGTTCCACCTGTTGCTTATGACACTGAAGAAACAGATAGCACTATTGTTTATGACCCACCATAATCTGATACGTTGTAACAACCTCACTTAATCACTCTACAGGAGTTAAATAACCTTGTCAGCGACCTTGACCTGTGAAGCAGACAACTGCATGCATTGCGACCTTGACCTGTGAAGCACAACTGCATGCATTGCGACCTTGACCTGTGAAGCAGACAACTGCATGCATTGCGACCTTGACCTGTGAAGCAGACAACTGCATGCATTGCGACCTTGACCTGTGAAGCAGACAACTGCATGCATTGCGACCTTGACCTGTGAAGCAGACAACTGCATGCATTGCGACCTTGACCTGTGAAGCAGGCAACTGCATGCATTGCGACCTTGATCTGTGAAGCAGACAACTGCATGCATTGCGACCTTGACCTGTGAAGCAGACAACTGCATGCATTGCGACTTTGACCTGTGAAGCACACAACTGCATGCATTGCGACCTTGACCTGTGAAGCAGACAACTGCATGCATTGCGACCTTGACCTGTGAAGCAGACAACTGCATGCATTGCGACCTTGACCTGTGAAGCAGACAACTGCATGCATTGCGACCTTGACCTGTGAAGCAGACAACTGCATGCATTGCGATAACAAGATTGCATTTTTTTAGCATTAAGTAAAAAATATTTTACCATGCATGCCATGTCAGTTTTATCATGCATGCCATGTCAGTTTTATCATGCATGCCATGTCAGTTTTATCATGCATGCCATGTCAGTTTTATCATGCATGCCATGTCAGTTTTATCATTCATGCCATGTCAGTTTTATCATGCATGCCATGTCAGTTTTATCATGCATGCTATGCCAGTTTTATCATGCATGCCATGCCAGTTTTGTGGCATTCTGTCACACGGAGATTGATGTGTGTTTCTGCACTCATGCGAATGGTTATATGAAGCACCAGGTACATATTATAATGTATCTTCTGTTCTCCTCTACCTCTACTCCTGACGTGTTCTCCTCTACCTCTGCTCCTGACGTGTTCTCCTCTCCCTCTGCTCATGACGTGTTCTCCTCTCCCTCTGCTCATGACGTGTTCTCCTCTCCCTCTGCTCCTGACGTGTTCTCCTCTCCCTATGCTCATGACGTGTTCTCCTCTCCCTCTGCTCCTGACGTGTTCTCCTCTCCCTATGCTCATGACGTGTTCTCCTCTCCCTATGCTCATGACGTGTTCTCCTCTCCCTATGCTCCTGACGTGTTCTCCTCTCCCTATGCTCCTGACGTGTTCTCCTCTCCCTATGCTCATGACGTGTTCTCCTCTCCCTCTGCTCCTGACGTGTTCTCCTCTCCCTATGCTCATGACGTGTTCTCCTCTACCTCTGCTCCTGACGTGTTCTCCTCTCCCTATGCTCTGACGTGTTCTCCTCTCCTCTGCTCCTGACGTGTTCTCCTCTCCCTATGCTCCTGACGTGTTCTCCTCTCCCTATGCTCATGACGTGTTCTCCTCTCCTATGCTCTGACGTGTTCTCCTCTCCCTATGCTCATGACGTGTTCTCCTCTCCTATGCTCTGACGTGTTCTCCTCTCCCTATGCTCATGACGTGTTCTCCTCTCCTATGCTCCTGACGTGTTCTCCTCTCCCTATGCTCATGACGTGTTCTCCTCTCCCTCTACTCCTGACGTGTTCTCCTCTCCCTCTGCTCCTGACGTGTTCTCCTCTCCCTCTGCTCATGACGTGTTCTTCTCTCCCTCTGCTCCTGACGTGTTCTCTCCCTCTGCTCCTGACGTGTTCTCTCCATCTGCTCTTGACGTGTTCTCTCCCTCTGCTCTTGACGTGTTCTCTCCCTCTGCTCCTGACGTGTTCTCTCCCTCTGCTCCTGACGTGTTCTCTCCCTCTGCTCCTGACGTGTTCTCTCCCTCTGCTCCTGACGTGTTCTCTCCCTCTGCTCCTGACGTGTTCTCTCCTCTGCTCCTGACGTGTTCTCCCTCTGCTCTCTGTTCTTCTGCCCCTGACGTGTTCTCCTCTCCCTCTGCTCCTGACGTGTTCTCCTCTCCCTCTGCTCCTGACGTGTTCTCCTCTCCTCTGCTCCTGACGTGTTCTCCTCTCCCTCTGTCTTCCTGACGTGTTCTCCTCTCCCTCTGCTCTGACGTGTTCTCCTCTCCCTCTGCTCCTGACGTGTTCTCTCTCCTCTGCTCCTGACGTGTTCTCTCCCTCTGCTCCTGACGTGTTCTCTCCTCTGCTCTGACGTGTTCTCCTCTCCCTCTGCTCTTGACGTGTTCTCTCCCTCTGCTCCTGACGTGTTCTCCTCTCCCTCTGCTCCTGACGTGTTCTCTCCCTCTGCTCCTGACGTGTTCTCTCCCTCTGCTCCTGACGTGTTCTCTCCCTCTGCTCCTGACGTGTTCTCTCTCTCTGCTCCTGACGTGTTCTCTCCCTCTGCTCCTGACGTGTTCTCTCCCTCTGCTCCTGACGTGTACTCTCCCTCTGCTCCTGACGTGTTAGCTCAATTTCCACTTCATATTCGGAATAAACAGTATCTCAGTATCATACTGAACATATTTTTGTCCATTATTAGTATTGGTCATGAGCTCGCTAAGTTGGTAATACCCGTTCACTTGTACCATACAGTAAATAGCTTAGATTGCTCCCGAGCAAAATCCATATGTGATTACCCAGACTGACACAAATTCAACTAAGATTCGCGTCTATATTTCGAAGATAAGCATTGATGTGCACGATATTCCAGTCTTCACTACGCAAGCCAGATGCTTGATCTTGTGCCTTTCAATACAAATTGTGTAAATAAACGTCGTCTGGTGCTCGTTCGGTCATTGAACAGCTCAGTCTTGTTCCTTGAACAATTCGAAAAGTTGCTCAGAAAATCATGGTACTACCGACACAGATTTCTATAAACTATAAGCTCACACACTGAGGTCCGGGGGTCGATCTCTGGTACTAGTGGAATCATTACTACGTGTTTCCATAAGGTTTTCTGCTGTCCATGTTCACCTAGCAGTAAAATAGGTACCTGGATGTTAGTCAACTGGTGTGGGTCGCATCCTGGGAACAAAATTTACTTAATTTGCCCGAAATGCTCCGCATAACCAGGGGCTTTCCGTATAGTAGTATGTCAGTGATGTCAACTAGATTATTATTATTATTATTATTATTATTATTATTATTATTATTATTATTATTATTATTATTATTATTATTATTACTATAAGGTGCTCAGCATTGGTGTGACAATATTGACTTCTCTTACTTTTCTCAAACATACTCCATGGCAACAGCAAGTTATTTACTAATCTGTTATATTGAAAAAATTGCTTATTCGAGTGCAAAGGAAGATTTCCCCTGAATCAGTCGTGACCTTCAACAAGCTAATTACCAGGTAATCAGTCAGGGGTGTGATCACCTCCATGACAAGCAAAGCAAGAGAAATGCAAGCAGAGAGAAGGGCAAGCAGAGAGAAGGGCAAGCACTAAGGTCATTACACATAAGAGCATGATACATGAAGCACGACTGATGGCTCAGACATTAATTTACTTGAAATTAATTCGTGATGATGCACAGAAGTTATATCACAATGATACTCAAGGTTATTAAAATGAGTTGCATCAACAATGTTACAGAAACTATTACCACAGAGCATGCAAAATTTACCACTAAATGGCTGACACAATCTAGTGGCATTATGCAAACACCAGACAGCTAAAACGTAGTGTAACCAACGACAAATAGCGCCTGCACAGGTCTCCATATCATGATCACAAGTACCATCTAAGGCGTGTAGTACCTATCCACGCATGATACCACAGTACCTATCCATGCAATATACCATAGCACCTATACATGCAAGATACCAGTGCAACTAATGGAGCAATCAAGATGATGAACAGTTATTGGTATACAATATATGTCCACCACTAGAAACTATGTAAACCTATTTACACTATAGACAGTGGGTATGAACCATTACGTTATAATATAAGTAGAGGTAGGGAGAGAGAGGGAGGGAGAGAGAGGGAGAGAGAGAGAGAGAACGAACGAACGAATTATGACCTGAGCTTTGGCAAGACGGGGAAGGAAGAAGGAAAACAGTGAGTGGGTGAGAGGAGGTGGGGTAATAAAGGTAAGTGGCCATTTTAGTACAAATGTGTGTGTGTGTGTGTGTGTGTAGTGTTATTAATGAAATCAATTTCATTGAATGGGGTATAAAACTCTACCCATCAGTTTCACTCAGTTATAACAAATGTATAACTGCATGACGCTGAGTTGGCAGGGGGTATACATTTTTTCCTATTGCATGACGTAGGCTGGAAATGACGATAGCAAGGCGTTTGATGTAGATCGATTGTTACCTGGAAATACTGGTTGTCTCAGCTGCTTCAGAGGTGGTGTCCTGCCGTAGTAGGTTAGATGTAAGAGTTAATAAGTTAAAAGTGAAGTCTCCACAAATTGGGGAGGTTTTATCCTTATTGGGCATAAAAGTGTTCTGGTGGCACCCATTCATCTATATCTTGTGGAAGGTCACTCAGGATCATTTGTTTCTGAAAATTATCCTTGTGGATGAAGCCTCGCACATTTTGTTGGAGGGATATTCTTTGGGTTCTGTGGGGAGGTGTGTTGATGATGCAGTCGGTGGTATTTGTTGGCTGGGGAGGGTTTTCTCTGCTATATAGAGTTGTTGCATGTCCTACAGTTGTCTCTTTTTTAGTTTATCAAACCTGACATTTATTGCATCTATCTCCTGTTGGATGTGTAGATCATCCATCCTGCTTCTGTCTCTCGTCCTGGTACCTGTGATAAAGCGGAGTGCTCTATTCAGGACTCTTTGTAGCTGTAGCATGTTGGTTTTCGCTGTTAATGACATAGGTACACAAGGATATTCAAGCATAGGTCTTCTCATCATCTTGTACAGGTGTTTCTTGATGTGGGAAGGGGCTTGATTAAACCTGTATAGTTTGCTGAGGCTTTGGCTAAGTTCACCTTTTAAGAGATGTGAGGTGTGGAGTGGAGTAATCTATCTCGTATCCCAGGATCTTGTTCAGGTTTCTGATGACAATAGGTGTACCTGTGATGGAGATACCACTCTTGTCTTCTATAGTTGTTGCAAAACATCTGATGGTGCTGATGAGGACTTTGTCTGTGTTGGTCGTGATTCTCCATTTCTTCTCCCAGTTTGCTATTCTTCGTAGTTCCTGGAGTATACCGTATTCATTTTTTCTATTACCCTCGCATGCTTATGTTTTCCCGTTATGGGGGTGGATAACACTGGACAGGTTTCCCTGTCATTTTCCAACGTCCTGGACAGGGTTTCCTGTCCAGGTCCAGCAAATTGGGTGATGATAGTATCGTTGAGTTCGGGTTGAGGGAGATTGTTGATGAGAATCGGGCTAAACAGTTGCTGCCCGACCACTGTGGTGTGAGGGTGTGCTGTCAGGCGCCTCTGGTGGCCAGCTTTGACAACTTCATTTTCTCAGCAATGGCCGAGTCATACAGAAGGAGAGTAAATACAGTGTGTATTGAGGTGCTCGCTGGGGCCATTTACCCTTCAAATGCAGACGATCTCTTACCTGCTATTCTACGTGATAAATATGGATTTGCCACTTCAGATATTTATGGGATATCACTGAATGGAGCAACAAGAGTGTTTGTGAAATTCTCGTCGAGTGGTGTCTACGGAAGAGCTGTTGACGATTATCAAGACAAGAGGATGGTTGTGAGGGAAGGATTGGAGGTGCGGCTGAGGGACGTATCTGCGACATACAAGTGGATACGGATTTGGAATTGTCCATTTGAGGCTTATGAAGAAGATGTGAGAGATGTGTTCAAGGCCTATGGGGTGATTCATGCGGCAACTGTCGGTAGGTGGGAACAGGGTGCCTATGCAGGATTGCCAGAAGGATCATACAGTCTGAAGATGTCATTGAGGATGCCTATACCATCATATGTATTGATGCCCTCTTTCGTACACAAGTATATGTGACATATGCAGGGCAAGTGAGGACATGCCGGCTATGTGGACAGGCGGGGCATTTGGCGGTGGCTTGTAGAGACAAGGACAGTTACCCCAGCAACGACGTGGAGAGGAGGTGGGGGGGGATTGGTGTGGATGGCCTTTTCAGTGACATGGAGAGGAATGGGTCTTCTCCAGGGCGTAAGGATGGAGGAGCACGTCGATGGAGCGATGAGATGGAGCAAGCGGAGGAGTTGGTGGTGACATTACCTCCTGAGACATGTCAAGAGGAGGTGCAGGATTCTACAGTCGCCATCGGACAGGAGGATGGCAATGATTTGGTGGAATTGACAGATCCTATGTTGGAGGATCTAAGGAAGTTGATTGATAGTCCACCATCCGTGGGCGAGGAGTATGAGCTGCAGAATAACCCGGAAGTAATGGAAAGTCTGGGCGAAGAGCTGAGTGATGACGTGAGTAAGAGTGGTTGTGGAGAGAGTGGTAATGAGGTGAGCGTGTGTGTGGTAGAGGCGGAAGTTCATGAGGAGGACAATGTAGACAGTGCAGTGTCTGAAGAGATCATGGAGGTGGCAGGAGAATCTCGTAAGAGATCTAGTAGTTCGGTGGAAGATGATGTGTTGACGCCGGCTCAGAAAACAGGGAAGAAAGTGTTAGCAGAAAGGGATAGGAATGAGAGGGGGGGAGTAAGGGAGAAGCGTGTAGACAAGGTGGGAGGAGGGCCCAGGGGGGGTGGGTTCTTCGTCAATGCAGGTGGAGCACGAGTAACGAAGCATCGAGGGAAACCACCTTTAAAGAATTTAAGTGTTTAAGTATGAATGTTAATGGCCTCCGAGCGGAGGTCAAGAGGATGTGGGTTGAGAGTATTTTGAGGAGAGAGGGTATTGATGTTTGTTTCCTCCAAGAACACAATTATAGATTTTTATTTATTTATTTTATTTTTATTAACACATCGGCCGATTCCCACCAAGGCAGGGTGGCCCGAAAAAGAAAAACTTTCATCATCATTCACTCTATCACTGTCTTGCCAGAAGGGTGCTTTACACTACAGTTATAAAACTGCAACATTTACACCCCTCCTTCAGAGTGCCGGCACTGTACTTCCCATCTCCAGAACTCAAGTCCGGCCTGCCGGTTTCCCTGAATCCCTTCATAAATGTTACTTTGCTCACACTCCAACAGCACGTCAAGTATTAAAAACCATATGCCTCCATTCACTCCTATCAAATACGTTCACACATGCTTGCTGGAAGTCCAAGCCCCTCGCACACAAAACTTCCTTTACCCCTCCCTCCAACCTTTCCTAGGCCGACCCCTACCCCGCCTTCCCTCCACTACAGATTTATACACTCTCGAAGTCACTCTGTCTCGTTCCATTCTCTCACATGTCCAAACCACCTCAACAACCCCTCCTCAGCTCTCTGGACAATCGTTTTGGTAATCCGCACCTCCTCCTAATTTCCAAACTCCGAATTCTCTGCATTATATTCACACCACACATTGACCTCAGACATGACATCTCCACTGCCTCCAGCCTTCTCCTCGTTGCAACATTCATCACCCATGCTTCACACCCATATAAGAGCGTTGGTATAACTATACTCTCATACATTCCCTCTTTACTTCCATGGACAAGGTTCTTTGTCTCCACAGACTCGAAGTGCTCCACTCACCCTTTTCCCTCATCAATTCTATGATTCACCTCATCCTTCATAGACCCATCCGCCGACATGTCCACTCCCAAATATCTGAATACATTCACCTCCTCCATACTCTCTCCTCCAATCTGATATCCAATCTTTCGTCACCTATTCTTTTTGTTATCCTCATCACCTTACTCTTTCCTATATTCACTTTCAATTTTCTTCTTTTACACACCTACCAAATTCATCCACCAACCTCTGCAGCTTCTCTTCAGAATCTCCCAAAGCACAGTGTCATCAGCAAAAAGCAACTGTGACAACTCCCACTTTGTATTTGCTTCTTTATCTTTTAGCCCAACACCTCTTGCCAAGACCCTCGCATTCACTTCTCTTACAACCCCATCTATAAATATATTGAACAACCACGGTGACATCACACATCCTTGTCTAAGGCCCACTTTTACTGGGAAATAGTCCCCTTCCCTCCTACACACTCTAACCTGAGCCTCACTATCCTCATAAAAACTCTTCACTGCCTTCAGTAACCTTCCTCCTATTCCATACACCTGCAACATCTGCCACATTGCCCCCCTATCCACCCTATCATACGCCTTTTCCAAATCCATAAATGCCACAAAAACATCTTTACCCTTATCCAAATACTGTTCACCTATATGTTTCACTGTAAACACTTGGTCTACACACCCCCTACCTTTCCTAAAGCCCCTTGTTCATCTGCTATCCTGCTTTCTGTTTTACTCTTAATTCTTTCAATAATAACTCTACCATACACTTTACCAGGTACACTCAACAGACTTATTCCCTATAATTTTTGCACTCTCTTTTGTCCCCTTTGCCTTTATACAAAGGAACAATACACGCTCTCTGCCAATCCCTAGGTACCTTACCCTCTTCCATACATTTATTAAATAATAGCACCAACCACTCCAAAATTATATCCCCACCTGCTTTTAACATTTCTATCTTTATCCCATCAATCCCAGCTGCCTTACCCCCTTTCATTCTACCCACTGCCTCACGAACTTCCCTACACCCACAACTGGCTCTTCCACACTCCTACAAGATGTTATTCCTCCTTGCCCTACACACGAAATCACAGCTTCCCTGTCTTCATCAACATTTAACAAATCCTCAAAATATTCTCTCCATCTTCCCGATACCTCTAACTCTCCATTTAATAACTCTCCTCTCCTATTTTTAACTGTCAAATCCATTTGTTCTCTAGGCTTCCTCAACTTATTAATCTCATTCCAAAACTTTTTCTTATTTTCAACAAAATTTGCTGATAACATCTCACCCACTCTCTCATCTGCTCTCTTTTACATTGCTTCACCACTCTTTTAACCTCTCTTTTCTCTCCATATACTCTTCCCTCCTTGCATCACTTCTACTTTGTAAAAACCTCTCATATGCTAACTTTTTCTCCCTTACTACTCTCTTTACATCATCATTCCACCAATCGCTCCTCTTCCCTCCCGCACCCACTCGCCTGTAACCACAAACTTCTGCTGAACACTCTAACACTACATTTTTAAATCTACCCCATACATTTTCGACCCCATTGCCTACACTCTCACTAGCCCATCTATCCTCCAATAGTTGTTTATATCTTACCCTAACTGCCTCCTCTTTTAGTTTATAAACCTTCACCTCTCTTTTACTTACTGATTCTATTTTCCTTGTATCCCATCTACCTTTTACTCCCACTGTAGCTATAACTAAAAAGTGATCTGATATATCTGTAGCCCCTCTATAAACATGTACATCCTGAAGTCTACTCAACAGTCTTTTATCTATCAATACATAGTCCAACAAACTACTGTCATTACGCCCTACATCATATCTTGTATACTTATTTATCCTCTTTTTCTTAAAATATGTATTACCTATAACTAAACCCCTTTCTATACAAAGTTCAATCAAAGGGCTCCCATTATCATTTACACCTGGCACCCCAAACTTACCTACTACACCTCTCTGCATGTTTCTCCCACTTTAGCATTTAGGTCCCCTACCACAATTACTCTCTCATTTGGTTCAAAAGTTCCTATACATTCGCTTAACATCTCCCAAAATCTCTCTCTCTCCTCTACACTCCTCTCTTCTCCAGGTGCATACACGCTTATTATGACCCACTTTTCGCATCCGACCCTTATTTTAATCCACATAATCCTTGAATTTACACATTTATATTCCCTCTTTTCCTTCCATAACTGATCCTTCAACATTATTGCTACCCCTTCCTTAGCTCTAACCTCTCAGATACTCCTGACTTAATCCCATTTATTTCTCCCCACTGAAACTCGCCTACCCCTTCAGCTTTGTTTCGCTTAGGGCCAGGACATCCAACTTCTTTTCATTCATAACATCGGCAATCATCTCTTTCTTATCATCCGCACTACATCCACGCACATTCAGACAACCCAATTTTATAAAGTTTTTCTTCTTCTCGTTTTTAGTAGATTTGTACAGGAGAAGGGGTTACTAGCCCATTGCTCCCGGCATCTTAGTCGCCTCATACGACACGCATGGCTTACGGAGGAAAGATTCTTTTCCACTTCCCCATGGACAATAGAGAAAATAAAAGGAAAAAGAGCTATTAAGAAAAAGAAGAAAAACCTAGATGTGTGTATGTATATATATGCATGTGTATGCCAGTGTAGTGTGACCTAAAGTGTAAGTAGAAGTAGCTAGATATACCTGTTATCCAGCGTGTTTATGAGACAGAAAAAAGACACCAGCAATCCTACCATCATGTAAAACAGTTTCAGGTTTCTGTTTCACAGTCACCTGGCAGGACGGTAGTACCTCCCTGGGTGGTTGCTGTCTACCAACCTACTACCTTTAATTATAGATGTGGTAGGGAATTGAAGTTAAAGGGATTTAATTTATATACAGGAAGTTCGGAACTTTTCAAGGGAGGGGCTTTGGTAGGTATTAGGGAATCCTGCCCTTTTCATTTGAGGTCGTGGGAGGAGGTAGGAGGGGGCGGATTGTAAGGGTAGAGGGGGTTTGGGGTGACATTTCGGTTTGTTTTCTGGGTGTGTATATGCCAGCGGTTAATGTGCCTAGTATCAAGGGGGATTTCGTGAGGAATTATTTAGTTTATGCATTAAGGGGTCTTCCAGCGGTAACGGTGATCGCGGGAGACTGGAATTGTGTTATTAGGAGGAATGACGTAGAACCGAGAGGAGCAGGTTGTGTGCTAGCAGTGTTGAGGGACTTGTTAGGGGCAGTTGGGGTTAGGGATGTAGTAGATGGTAGACAGGTTATGGTAGAACATACGTTTATTCGGAAAGGATATGCAGCACGGTTGGATAGGGTGTACGTGTCTTCAAGTATAAATGTGGAAGAGGTGCGTAATATAGATGTTGGGTTTTCAGATCATAGGGGTGTTGTGGATGTGTTGGGGTGGGTGGGTGCTGTTAAATATTATTCGGACTTGTGGAGGTTGAATGTTAGTTTGCTGAAAAGAGAGGGGGATCGTGAGGGTTTCGAGGCTTGGTGGGAGGGGTTCTGGGGTAGGGGTAGGGCATTTGTGACATTGGGAAGTGGTGGAATTTGATGGCAAAGGAGGCAGTGAGAGGTTATTATAGGCGTGAAGGGGTTGAGGAGGCTAGGTATAGGTATGGGTTACAGAGATATTTGGAAGGGAGGTTACGGGATTGTTATAGTGGTGGAGGAGGAGGGTGTCATCAACAGGAAATAGCGTATCTTAAGGGTAGACTAAAGGATATTCAGAATGAAGTTTTAGGGCGATAAGGGTTCGTAGTCAATTAGAAGAGGTGTTATGGGGTGATAGGCCATCGGGTACTGTTTTGAGGAGATTTAGGACACGTAGAACAGGAATGACAATAACGGCGTTGAAGGTAGAGGAGGAGATTGGGGGTTATCATACAGGTCAGGTGTTAAGAACTACGGATGGGATGTGTGCTTATGCGAGGTTTTGGTTTCAGAATAAGTTCATGGGTAGAGTGAGGGATGAGGTTTGTAGGGGATTGTGTTAGAGAGCATTCAGGAGAGGTTAGGGAGGAGGATAGGAAGGGGTTAGGTGGAAGAATAACGATTGAAGAGGTATGGCAAGCAGTGCAAGGGTTACGCATGGGGAAGGCACCTGGGGTGGATGGGTTACCTGGGGATTTCTACGTATGTCATTGGGATGTTTTGAAGGATGTTTTAGTAAAGGTGCTGAATCAAATGAAGGATAGGGGTACGATGGATGAGGTGCAGAGGACTGGGGTGGTGGTGTTAGTACCAAAAGGCAAGGACAGTGATGTTTTGAGAGGGTATAGGGCAATAACTTTGTTATGTTCTGATTACAAGATTTTGCCAAGATATTAGCGAATAGGATGAAAAGGGTGTTGGAGAAGGTTTTAGAGGACGGTCAGTTTGGTATACCAGGACGTAGTATTAGGACGGGGCATAGAAGAATTAAGACTTTCGTGGAACAGAAGGAAGGGAGGGGTTCTGGGGTTAGATTGGGAAACGGCGATGATAGTGTAGATAGGGAGATGTTATATGAGATCTTAGGGAGGCAGGGGTTTGGCGGGAAATTGTTAGGTGGGTAAGAACCTTGTATGATGGGGCCTTGGCGAGGGTCCAGGTTAATGGCAGGTTAGGGGTTCAGGTGAGGTTTGAGAGGGGTCTGAGGCAGGGTTGTCCCCTATCTCAGATCCTTTTTGGGTGTCTGCAAGACCCCTTTATAGGTTAGTTCGTGAGGGGTATGGGATGGGGATGAAAAGTGGGGTTGTGAAACGGGCATAGTAGGTTATGTTGATGACACTACAATTATGGTGGGGAGTAGTGAGGGTTTAGGAAATGTTAATAAGATTATAGAGGTGTTTGGAGGGCTACTGGGATGGGCATCAATAGAGCGAAATCTAGGTTGTTGGAGGTAGGTTCGTGGGTGGGTGGGCCGTTGGGAAGTAGGGGTGGGTGGATGTGTGTTGATAGCTTAAAAATATGTGGGTCATTTTAGTCATAATAGTCAGTTGGCAAGGGACTTAAATTCGGAGTTAGTGGTGAACAAAGCGCTAGGTAGGTTAAGTGGTTTCAGTCCTGGAGAGGTAACTTGTTACAAAGAGCAGTGGTAGTGAATGCTCTAATTTATAGTAAACTGTGGTTTGTGGCGACTGTTTATCCTCTACGGGAGTGTGACATAAGAAGGTTGACGGTAAGGGTTTATAGATACATTTGGAGCTATGGGAGGCACTGGTTGGCGCGAGAAGTAGTGACAGCGGGGTGGCCGTAGGGGTATGGGGTTGATACCATTGGGGAGAAGGCTTCAAGCATATACGTAAAACAGGAATTTTTAGTAGGGGGAAGGGGGCAGGCGAGTGGGGAGGTTATGAGTGAGGTATGTAGGTGGTGAAAGGGTAGAGATTTATTGCATTGTGAGGATATTTTGAGATACCTTTCAGTTGTCAGGGTGCCAGGTAGGGTGAAGGTGAGTAAGTTGGATAGGGTAGGGGAGAAAGAGATAGTGCAGGGATCAGGGATTTATCCAATGTATAATTGGAAATTGGTGTGGTATTGGATGAAGAGGCTGCGTATACCACCTAGGGTAAGAGAAACAGGGTATGGGTTTTTTATTAGGCATTTTGGCATCAAGGGCACAATTGTGAGAATGGGCATAATTAGGGAGGGTTGTGCCTGAAATGCGGTGGGCTTGACACTGCGATCACGTTATTTACTTTGTGAGGAGTTGGGGGGTGAGGGAATAGTTTAGTGGGGTTTGGAAAAGGGTAGGGGTTGGGGTTTGTCAACCCTTAGGGTGTTAAGTTTGGATGTTGAGGCGTGTCCTGAGGATGTAAGAAGGGCGGTGGCATATTTAGTGGTGGAGTACATTTACATCTGTGGTATGAGAGAGGAGCAGGGCGCTGTCCGTATTAGAGCTATGGCGGCAGGTTTCTATAGGACAAGATGTCGTAATCAAGAGGTGTATGCAGGAAGGTGGTGTAAGGCGTTTTCTTTGGGTTATAGGAACATCACGGTTGCATTATTGTTGGGGAGGGGGGGTGAGGGACCAACATGAGTGTGTGTGAGGTATGGTTTTATTAGGGTAGCAGAGGTGTAAGGGGAAATGAGGATGGTTTGTTGTTGATGCTTTAGGTTTCGGGTGCTCTGCTTTCAATGATAATTAATAAAAAAAAAAAAATTGTTTTTGTTAATCAGTAGTTAGTGAGGTTGGCGAACAAGGGTTGTTGGGGGACGGGGGGGTGTTGGGAGCATAAGGGGACGCTTGCCTGTTTTCTAACTGTCGCGTCATCATAATCTCTTAGGGGTTGTGAGTCAAAGCAAACCTTGTTGACTAAATTAAAGGAAAAACAATATATTTATATATTGGAAGATCTCTATTAGAGATGCCGCCTGTGTGAGTGGATCCGTGTTGGTGTATGGACATTGTGTCACGTATGGCAGGTGTTTGGATGTATGTTGGGTGGTGTGTGGGTGGAGAAAATATTTTTCCTTTGTGTTAACTTTTTCAGCTACCACCGGGGTAATTTTTGTGTTTTGTCTGTGTCAAACACAGGGAATGTCATATGGTTCAAGCATGACATGGTGGTGGTAAACCTTGAAATGTATGGGTATGGGGAGGTTTTATTTGATATGCACCAGGTTCTAGGAGCACTGTTGTGGTATACAGCAGTAGGTTAGGTAAGGCTCCAGACATTTGAAGAGTTAGGTTTTTGATCTTAAGTGATCGTTGAATGTAATATAGTGGTGTCTTACATTGTAATGACAGTTAAGTTTGATTAATATTAGTAATTGTGTGTAGGGTGTTGGGTTTTTGTTCGAGGTGTTGTTAGGTCAAAGAAAAATTTGTTTTGTATATAATATGGATGAGGTTTTACAGCTGTATTGGGGATATGTTTAAAAAAAAAAAAAAGGGAGTTAGGATAGTACACAATTACAAGTTTAATAAGATGTTGTTTGTGACTTGAATTATGACTTACGTCTGACCTCGAAAGGGTATTTCATTAAACACAAAAAAAAAAAGGGAATGGAAGTGGGTTTACAAGTGTACATGGTAGAGATGTAATGGTTTCATGTTATTTGGTGTATTACAGTGATACCAGGTCTTCGGACTGTTTGGGTAAGACTTTTGCAGAGACAGTATTGTTCATGTGTGTTTATGGAATGTAATATGATTTTTAATTTTTATTAAGGCAGTTGTGGTGTTTAATTTTTGTACCATGTGTGAGCAGGGAGATGGGTATTGAGGTGTGGTTAGGTAAAGGCAGTTTTTGTTTTGTGTATAGTTTTGCTGCAGTTTGTAGTTGTATTCTGATATTTTCCAGTAAAGATAAGACAACCTAGTAAATAGGTTAATATGAAGGAGATTGATTATATTTTTGTTTCGTTTTCTGGTAGGGTGAGGAGCTTATGTATATGTTTCAATATGCGATTTTGTCATGACATGTATTGTATGTACTGTTTTAAATAAATAAAAAAAAAAATCGGGCTAAGGCACGAGCCTTGTGGCACTCCAGCTGTCGGAGTGAAAGGCTCTGCCGACTTGTCGTTAAGGTAAGGGTGATGCTTCTTCCTGATATGAAGTTGTATATGAATCTGTGAAAAGTTCAGTTGTGGTCCGGAAGGTCGACAAGTTTAAATATGAGTCCGTTGTGCCACAGGCTGTCAGAAGCTTTGTGTACATCCCTGGTTGAAATTAAGGCAAGGTTGTCCTGTTTCCTCAGGCTGTCCCCAGCATCGAAGATGATATTAATAGCATGTTGGGTTCCTCTGTGGGTCCTGAATCCAAATTGGTTTTCAGCGAAGAGGGGATTGTACTCCATGTAGTAGTTTAATATATCGGAAAGGATTTTGTTTAGGATTTCACCAGTGACGCAAGTAAGGAGATAGGTCTATAGTTCAGCGGATTATGTTTTCTTATTGGGTTTTGCAATGAATATCATCCCTTCTGGATAACAACTTTGTTTCACTGTTATACCTGAGAGGCCAAGGTCTTTTAATACGCCTTCTGCATCTTCATACATCTTCTACTATCATTGATAGAAAAAGACAGACAGAGAAAGAGAGTTAATGCATGACAACTCTAGCTGCCTAATTATAATCACCATTCAGAGGACAGATTATACAGTGGTGTATACCATCTCGAGGCTGGTGAGGGTCTGAAGGCCCATACAACTCCTACATACTGTTCCCTAAGTAAAAGGACACAAATGCAACTAATGTGACATTTTATTGTGGCAACGTTTCGCTCTCCAGGAGCTTGACAAAGCTCAGTACACAAACTAGTTCACAATATATAAACAGTGGAACAATTTTGTCCCTTT
>WNWK01028081.1:0-25713 GCA_009830355.1 Cherax destructor | reverse complement strand
CTGTTGTGAAGTTATTTATTGAAGCTTGGTCATGGAGTCGGAATGAAACTTTGGTGTATTCTAGGGCGGTTTACTAATGTTTGTTAAGAGGAAGGTGGGGTAGTGGTCTGTGGTGCTGTCTGTTATTATCCCCGATTTAAGGGGGGCTAGGATATTGGTCCATATATGGTCGATTATGGTTGCACTCGTATCAGTAAGCCTAGTTGGTTTGGTTATTGTTGGTATGAGAAGTGTGTTGTTCATATTGTTGATGAAATCGGTTACTGGCTGGTCATCTGGTAGGCCAAGGTTGATGTTGAAGTCTCCAGCTAAGATAAGGTGGTGTTTGTTCAATTGGTTGTTTGTTATTTGCGTTTTAGTTGATCGCTAAAATTTGGGATGTTTGTATGAGGCATCTGGTAAATGGCCCCGATGGTTATGGGAGTCTTAAGGTTTTGTGCAGTAAATTTAGCAAAAATATATTCTCCATATTCATCATTATAGCAGATGGTGTCACAGCAGGATATTTCATTAGAGTAATAGATTGCAATACCTTCCCCCGCTTGATGTGGTCTGCAGTTGTGTATTGCTGTGTATCCTGGCAGCGAGTAGATATCTATTGTATCCTGCTTAAGCCAGGTTTCAGTAAGGAACATACATGTGAAGGTTGTTTTTAGGGAACCAAGGAGGGCAAGGAGGTCATCATAGTGTTTGCTTAAGGATCGGACATTGTAGTTAAGAACTGTTATACTTTTAGTAGTGTTTAGGACAGTGTGGGCTTGTGATGCTGTGTAGTAGAGGCAGTTATTTTCCAGTAAATTTTGAATGGGTGTTCGATTAAATAGGTTTAGATCAGGGTCGACGTGATCATTCATCATTTAGGTTAAATAGTGATTTTGTTATATCATGTATAGTGTGGTGAGTTATAGTACTGATATCTGTTGTAAGGGGATGTTTTGGTAAGTATATAACTAATGCACATTGGTCAAATAGAGTATAGTAACAAATAAACATAGTGGTCTTGGTATTGAGTATGTATTAAGCTAGTATGAAATAAAAAATTAGATATAAACTAATAAGATACAATTATCAAAAACAATGTAGCACCAATGAGTTTGGTATTGGTTATGTATTAAGCTAGGATGAAATATAGTACAGTAAAATTAAAGAAAAATTTAGATATAAACTAATAAGATAAAATTACTAATAACAATGTAGCACCAATGAGTTTGGTATTGGTTATGTATTAAGCTAGAATGAAATAAAGTACAGTAAAAAATAACAAATTTAGTTAAACTATTAAGTTTAAGTTACAAAATTGGGTAGCACCAATGAGTTTGGTGTTGGTTATTTAATAAGCTAGAAGGTAATTAGATATAAACTAATAAGATAAAATTACTAATAACAATGTAGCACCAATGAGTTTGGTAATGGTTATGTATTAGGCTAGAATGAAATAAAGTACAGTAAAAATTACAAATATAGATAAACTACTAAGTTTAAATTACAAAATTGGGTAACTTGTAATTGCACTAGAGAATAGTTGCAATAGAAATAAAGGTGTAATACAGGTTTATAAAAAAGTATAATAAAAAATAAACAGGGGCAAAGAATGGTATACAGTAGATATTAAAATAAGTAAAATGGGATTTTTTTTTTTTTTTTGCACAGGTTATTAAAAAGTATAATTGGTAAGGATAGGGCAATGATGTTGCAGCTGTGTATGGAAGCTTGGATCTTTGGCAATGATAGGTTAATAAAAATAGAGGTATAAAATAGAGGTATAAACCCCGGAAAAAAAAAACGCCGCCCTCATCTGCGTCGTGAGTCGAACAGTCACACTATCATATCAAACTAAAGAGAGGAAAACCCCAACCCTGACCCCACCTGCCCCTAGCTGCTAACCCCCCCTCATGCAACTCACATATATACCTAATGAAGTATACACCTTCCAAGCCACCCCCCATGAGAGACCAACCCCCCCTATTCAGCACCCCCACCACCCCGCAATAAGATACCCATTGTTAATTGCCGTTACCCCTCTGGAAAAGCCTGTTCCCATGCCCGACCATACAAAACTCGATTCCTACATACTGTCCTATAGAACCTAGCTGCTAATGCCTCCCTCATGCTCCATGACACAGAAATATAATCCAATGCCAAGTACATGATGGCCCTACGTACATCCTTTGCACATCCCCCAATGTCCAAACTAAGAATCCTCAAACTTGACAAACCCCTCCCCCCTACCCTTCCTATAATTCTCCCAAACCATTCCCTCACCCTTGCCAACTCCTCACAAAAATAGACTAAATGATAGGCCATCTCTAGCATACCACAACTATTACAACTACCAGTCCCTACCAACCCCATCATGAAAAGTTGTGCCCTCGACGCAAGTATGCCATGTAAAAACCGATAACCCGTTTCCCTTACCCTGGAAGGCAATTTCAACTTCTTTAGCCAGTACCAAATACTTCTCCAATCATACAAAGGGTATGTATCCTCACCTTGCAGTGCCTTACTACAGCTTCCTACCCTATCTAACCTACCCACCTGTACCTTCCCCGGATCCACTTCAACAAGAAGGTGCCGCAAAAGCGTCTCGCAAACCATGATGTCCCTACCCTGCCACCACCTCCGCGCCTCCCTCATTACCTCATTCACCCTCCTCCCACGGGGCCCTCCCCTAGCTAAAAATTCCTGCCTCACATATAGTCCCATTAACCTCCTTTTCAAAGGAATTAATCCCATACCCCCGTGAATGACCCTTGTCGTTACAATCTCCTCCCTTAACCAGTGTCTCCCGTAACCCCAAACAAAACGCATGACCCTCTGCCTGAACCTCTGTATATCACCCTCAATCAGCGGATATACCTAAGCCACAAACCATAATTTACTATACACCAAAGTGTTAACAACTGTGACCCTTTGCAAAAGGGTGACTTCCCCCACCCTCCATCCCATCATCCTGTTCAATGCCGCCTCCACCACTAATGAAGAATTCATTTCTCTTGCCCTCCTCAGTTCCACACAGAAGAACACACCACAAATTTTTATATTATCAACCGTTACCCATCTATAAGTCTGGCCCAACGTCCCCCCTATCCATGTACCCACCTCCAACAACTTCGATTTCACTCTATTAACTTTCATACCTGTCGCAGTTCCAAATATCTCAATTATACGATTTACATTCCCCAACCCTTCCGAGCTCCCCACTAAAATTGAGGTGTCATCCAAATAACCGACAATCCCCATAGCACCATCTCCTAACTCACCCATCTCCCTAACACCCACCCTCACCATCCCATAGAACAGATTTTGCAAACATGCAAAGAGAAGCTGCGACAAGGGACATCCCTGACGCAGCCCCCTCTCCATGCCTACCTCAGACCCCACCTTCCCATTCACCTGCACCCTAACTGAAACCCGAGAATACAGCATGCCCACCCACTCCACGATTTCCTCTCCAAACCCCTGTCTTATCAAGATCTCCCGTAACATTCCCCTGTCTACGCTATCATATGCAGTATCCCAATCCAGCCCTACAACACCTCCCCCCTGCCTACCTTCTACAAAACCTTTGATTCTACAATGTCCTCCACTAAAACTACACCCCGGAACCCTGTATTGCCCCTTATCTAAGATGTCATCCAATACTTTCTTCATACGATTTCCTAAGATGCTCGCAAAATTTTTATAATCGGAACAGAGCAATGTGATCGCCCTATAATCCTTCAAAGTATGACTATCCTTCCCCTTTGGAACTAAGACCACAACTCCAGTACGCTGATCCTCGCTCATACAGAGTTGGTTTCTGATTCTATAGTACAGTCTGTTAAGTATCATTCTTTCAAAAATTTTACAGACAACTAGTTAAGGAGATCGGTCTAAATGTAGCAGGCATGTTGGGGCTTAGGGATAGGCACAATGAGACTATTGGTCCAGGAAGTAGGAAGAACTCCCTCAATGTAACTGGTATTATACAGTGCCAACAAAGGATTATTTGGCACGTGCCCTAGAGTTCTGAGAATATCATAGGTTATAACATCCTCTCCAGGTAGCCTACTCTACTGGATAATAGGATACCTGTCAAACAGAGTATCCTCTGTCCTCTACCAAGGCTTTAGAAGCGAGTCTAAAGAAATGTCCCTAGGTACACCACAGGGAGGAGTTCTCAGTCCCATGCTATTTAATATTCTGATTAATGCTCTCCTAAATGCTCTACCTGCCTCACCTAAACATATAGCTATAAGCTATGTTGATGACATCATGATCCATACAACAGGGCATAAAAAGATGAGTACCGTTCTTAATGAAGTTCAAGCAATTTGTAATCGACTAGGCCTCGTAATATCTTCCTCTAAAACAAAGATATTAACAAGCAAACGACATCCCCCACTCATCTATTTGCAGGGTGAAAACACTAGCTACGTTAAAACTTACAGATATCTTGGTGTAGATGTGCCCTTTAACAAATCCACTATACCACAACTAAATAAAAAATGCAAAGATAGACTAAATGCTCTTAAAGCTGTTGCTGGCTACAACCCCAACTAAGGTCCCAATGTGAGAATCGTGAGAATGATGTACATAGCCTATATTAGGTCCTTAATTGATTATGCTGCTCCCATGTTGATATTAGCCAGAGAAAGTTCTCTCCGACCCTTGGAGTTAATGCAAAATGAAGCTCTCAGAATTATTCTTGGCTGTCCCAAATCTACAAAGGATCTTAATATGAGGAAGGAGCTTGGTATTACTAGTATCAGTGATAGGATTGTTGAGATTAATACTGTACTTGGTATTAGAATGTTAAGAAATGAACCAGACACTGTCACAATGAATCTTACTAAATGTCTAGAAGTAAATACTCATAGATCTAAATGGATTGTGAAAACATGTAATTACATTAAGTTTTACAAACTGCATGAATTGTATCACTGTAGGCAACAGTGATACATTTAATATCACATTTAATATCATTTAATATCACATACCTGCAAGTCCCTCCCAAGAAGCTCATTGCTAGTAATCCCTTCCTTAAATCACTTGTTAAAGCAACTGCTCAAGAAGAAATTTCTCGGCTAGCTGGTAGTAATAAGTTATCACAAGTTATATACACTGATGGATCTAAACAGGAGTTTTCTGGCAGGGCTGCATCTGCTCTGGTTGCCACCTCCCTGGTTAAGAACAATAATAAATCTGTTGAACTAGGCATAAGAATTAACAACTGGGCGTCTACATTGCAAACTGAGTTGTTTGCAATCCTAATTACACTAAAGCTAACTTATGACACTGAGCTTGACTCTATCATCATTACTGATTCTATGTCATCACTGAAGGCTCTTGACTCATATAATGACTCTAACAGCATGCTAATTGGAGAAGCCAGGTATAGATACTCAAAAATCCGGGACAAAGGAAAGAATGTACAATTGCTGTGGATTCCATCACACATTGGATTACTCCTTCATGATAAAGTTGATATGTTAGCCAAGAAGAGTACCCAGAAGGAGAATGTAGAATATAACTTTGGTATATCTGTGTCTAGCATTAGGAATAATATTAGGAGAGAAATAAATAATGAAAATGATTGCTATAGGAATGCAGTTAGAAGCCTGAGTAGATCTATAACCCACTATGATAACATGAACGTAGATAAGTATGTTTATGGAGCAACTTGCAATGTGAACAGACTGACTGATGTTGTAGTGGCCAGGCTTAGGCTTGGCTAAAAGTACTTCTGGCAGTTTGGGAGACACACAGATGATGATCAAACTAAATGCAAATTATGTGATCAGGCATATGGTCACTGTCTTGAACACTATGTGCTTAATTGTCCACTTAGTGAGGAATATAGAGATAGACAGTATAATAACCTATGTGACATATCAAGATATCTTTTTAGTAAAAATAGGATACCAGTTATACTAAGCAAATTTCCTAAATTTGCTTGTAACAGATAAGTGAACTGTAGATATAAATCCAAATCTAATCTCCATGAACGTGCCTATCTATACTCATGATAACGTGAGCATAGATGGGCATGTTTGTGGAGCAACTTGCAATGTGAACAGACTGACTGATGTTGCAGTGGCCAGGCTTAGGCTTGGCTACAGGTACTTCTGGCAGTTTGGGAGACACACACATGATGATCAAACTAAATGCAAATTATGTGCTCAGGCATATGGTCACTGTCTTGAACACTATGTGCTTAATTGTCCACTTATTGAGGAATATAGAGATAGACAGTATAATAACCTATGTGACATATCAAGATATCTTATTCATGAAAATAAGATACCAGTTGTACTAAGCAAATTTCCTAAATTTGCTTGTAACAGATAAGTGAAATGTAGATATAAATCCAAATGTACAATTGTTAACCCTTTTGGGGCCTAGTGCCTAGGCCTTTTGTGTATCCATATGCTCTTCTCTGAATGAAAAGAAGCTGGATGTCCTGGCTTTAAGTGAGACAAAGCTGAAAGGGGTAGGAGAATTTCAGTGGGGAGAAATAAATGGGATTAGGTCAGGGGTTTCAAATAGAGTTAGAGCTAAAGAAGGAGTGGCAATAATGTTGAATAATCAGTTATGGCAGGTAAAGAGGAAATATAAATGTATAAATTCAAGGATTATGTGGAGTAAAATAAAGGTTGGATGTGAAAAGTGGGTTATAGTAAGTGTTTATGCACCTGGAGAAGAGAGAAGTGTAGAGGAGAGAGACTTTGGGAAATGTTGAGTGAGTGCATGGGGAGTTTTGAACCAAGTGAGAGTACTTGTGGTTGGGGATCTTAATGCTAAAGTGGGTAAAAATGTTGTGGAGGGAGTAGTAGGTAAATTTGGGGTGCCAGGGGTAAATGTAAATAGGGAACCGTTAATTGAGCTATGTGTAGAAAGAGGTTTGGTAATAAGTAGTACATATTTTATGAAAATGAGGATAAATAAGTATACAAGGTATGATATAGCACGTAATGAAAGTAGTTTGTTAGATTATATATTGGTGGATAAAAGGTTGATGGGTAGGCTTCAGGATGTACATGTTTATAGAGGGGCAACAGATATATCGGATCATTATTTAGTTGTAGCTACAGTTAGAGTAAAAGGTTGATGGGACAAAAAGAAAATGGCAACAGCAAGTAAGAGAGAGGTAAAAGTGTATAAACTAAGGGAGGAGGAAGTTAGGGTGAGATATAAGCAACTATTGGCAGAAAGGTGAGCTAGTGCAAGTATGAGTAGTGGGGTGGTTGAAGAGAGTTGGAATAGTTTTAAAAATGCAGTATTAGAATGTGGGGCAGAAGTTTGTGGCTATAGGAGGGTGGGTGCAGGGTGCAGGAGGAAAGAGGAGTGAGTGGTGGAATGAAGAAGTAAAGGGTGTGATAAAAGAGAAAAAAATAGCTTATGAAAAGTTTTTACAAAACAGAAATGTTAATAGAAGAGCAGAGTATATGGAGACTAAAAGAAAGGTGAAGAGAGTGGTGAGAGAGTGCAAAAGGAGAGCAGATGAAAGAGTGGGAGAGGCTGTGCCAAGAAATTTTACTGAAAACAAGAAATTTTTTTGGAGTGAGGTAAACAAGGTCAGAAAGCCTAGGGAACGAATGGATTTGTCAGTTAAAAACAGAGTAGGGGAGTTAGTAAATGGGGAGCTGGAGGTATTGGGTAGATGGCGGGAATATTTTGAGGAACTTTTAAATGTCGATGAAAAAAGGGAGGCGGTAATTTCATGCACTGGCCAGGGAGGTATAACATCGTTTAGGAGTGAAGAAGAGCAGGATGCGAGGGTGGGGCAGGTGCGTGAGGCATTACGTAGAATGAAAGGGGGTAAAGCAGCTGGAACTGACGGGATAATGACATAAATGTTAAAAGCAGGGGGGATATAGTGTTGGAGTTGCTGGTATTGTTGTTTAATAAATGTATGAAAGAGGGGAAGGTACCTAGGGATTGGCAGAGAGCATGTATAGTTCCTTTATATAAAGGGAAGGGGGATAAAAGAGATTGTACGTATTATAAGGGAATAAGTTTAATGAGTATACCAGGTAAAGTGTACGGTAGGGATATTATTGAAAGAATTAGAGGTAAGACAGAGAGTAGGATTGCAGATGAGCAAGGAGGCTTTAGAGTGGGTAGGGGATGTGTAGATCAAATGTTTACATTGAAGCATATATGTGAACAGTATTTAGATAAAGGTAGGGAAGTTTTCATTGCATTTATGGATTTAGAAAAGGCATATGATAGAGTGGATAGGGGAGCAATGTGGCAAATGTTGCAAATGTATAGAATAGGTAGTAAGTTACTGAATGCTGTAAAGAGTTTTTGTGAGGATAGTGAGGCTCAGGTTAGAGTGTGTAGGAGAGAGGGAGATTACTTCCAGGTAAAAGTAGGTCTTAGACAGGGATGTGTAATGTCACCATGGTTGTTTAATATATTTATAGATGGGGTTGTAAAAGAAGTAAATGCTAGGGTGTTGGGGAGAGCAGTGAGATTAAATTATGGGGAATTAAATGCAAAATGGGAGTTGACACAGTTACTTTTTGCTGATGATACTGTGCTTATGGGAGATTCTAAATAAAAGTTGCAAGGTTAGTGGACGAGTTTGGGAGGTGTGTAAAGGTAGAAAGTTGAAAGTGAACATAGATAAGAGTAAGGTGATGAGGGTATCAAACGATTTAAATAAGAAAAATTGGATATCATATTGGAGAGAGGGATTATGGAAGAAGTAAATGTTTTCAGATATTTGGGAGTTGACTTGTCAGCGGATGGGTTTATGAAGGATGAGGTTAACCATAGAATTGATGAAGGAAAAAAGGTGAGTGGTGCGTTGTGGTATCTGTGGAGACAAAAAACGTTATCCATGGAGACAAAGAAGGCAATGTACGAAAGTATAGTGGTACCAACACTCTTATATGGGTGTGAAGCATGGGTTGCAAATGCTGCAGCGAGGAGGCGGCTGGAGGCAGTGGAGATGTCCTGTCTAAGGGCAATGTGTGGTGTAAATATTATGCAGAAAATTCGGAGTGTGGAAATTAGGAGGAGGTGTGGAGTTACTAAAAGTATTTGTCAGAGGGCTGAAGAGGGGTTGTTGAGGTGGTTTGGTCATTTAGAGAGAATGGATCAAAGTAGAATGACTTGGAGAGCGTATAAATCTGTAGGGGAAGGAAGGCGGTGAAGGGGTCGTCCTAGAAAAGGTTGGAGGGAGGGGGTAAAGGAGGTTTTGTGGGCGAGGGACTTGGACTTCCAGCAAGCATGTGTGAGCCTGTTAGATAGGAGTGAATGGAGACGAATGGTTTTTGGGACCTGACGAGCTGTTGGAGTGTGAGCAGGGTAACATTTTGTGAAGGGATTCAGGGAAACCAGTTAATTGATTTAGTTGGACTTGAGTCCTGGATATGGGAAGTACAATGCCTGCACTTTAAAGGAGGGGTCTGGGATAGTGACAGCTGGGAGGGACTTATTCTCCGCTGTCGTATCTGAGCGCCTCTGCAAAGACAGTGATTATGTATGAGTGAGGTGAAAGTGTTGAATGATGATGAAAGTATTTTCTTTTTGGGGATTTTCTTTCTTTTTGGGTAACCCTGCCTCGGTGGGAGACGGCCGACTTGTTGAAAAAAAAATGGTACAATAAGTCAATAATAATAATAATAATAATAATAATATATATTAATAATAATAATATCTTTATTTACTACAAGTACATGTACATGGTATACAGGCCTAGCTGACATCAGTGACATACTACTATATAGAAAGTCCCATGTTATGCTGAACATTTCGGGCAGATTAGGTCAGTGTCCTAGGATGCGACTCACACCAGTCGACTAACATCCAGGTACCCATTTTACTGATGGGGAACATAGACAACAGGTGTAAAGAAACACGCCCAATGTTTCTGCCCTGGCTGGGAATCGAACCCAGGCCCTCGCCGTGTGAAGCGAGAGCTTTAGCCACCAGACCACCACATGATTTTGTATTATGCTTTGCTTTTATATACAATAAAGTAACTTTTGTACTAATTCTACAACAGTGTTTCCATTACATTTTAATATCAATTACAATATAACCTATGTACTTTATATAAAAAATGTACTTTTTTTGTGTTTTAATATTAAATATAAAACAAAAATTATAATGAATTTAAATTTATTTTATTTGGTATGCTGTACCACAGGCACCTAAATTACTGGGAAGGGTTAAGTCCCTTGATTTGAATTCCCTAGAATGCAGACGAGAGAGATACATGATAATATACACTTGGAAAATCCTAGAGGAATTAGTACCAAACTTGCACACGAAAATCACTCCCTATGAAAGCAAGACTCGGGAGGAGATGCAACACACCCCCAATGAAAGCAGGGGCGCCATGAGTACACTGAGAAACAACACAGTAAGTGTCCGGGGCCCAAGACTGTCAACTGCCTCCCAGCATACATAGGGGTATTACCAACAAACCCGGCTGTCTTCAAGAAGGCACTGGGCAGGCACGTAAAGTCAGTACCTGACCAACCGGGTTGTGGCTCGTACGTCAGTTTGTGTGAGGCCAGCAGTAACAGCCTGGTTGATCAGACTCTGATCCACCACGATGCCTGGTCTCAGACTAAGCCGCGGGGCGTTGACCCCCGAAACCCTCTCCAGGTATACCCCTGCCGGGAATCGAACCTGGGCCCTCAGCTGTAAAGCGAGAGCTTTGCCAGCCAGGCCAGGAATATAATGTTCTCTTCTGAAATATATATATATATATATATATATATATATATATATATATATATATATATATATATATATATATATATATATATATATATATATATATATATATATATATATATATATATATATATATATATATATATATATATATATATATATATATATATATATATATATTCAAAAGATAGGGTTTACCTGGAGTTTACCTGAGAGAATTCCAGGGGTCAAGCCCTGTGGCCCGGTCTGTGACCAGGCCTCATGTTGGACCAGAGCCTGATCAACCAGGCTGTTACTGCTGGCCGCACGCAGTCCAACGTATGAACCACA
Source organism: Cherax destructor (assembly GCA_009830355.1). NCBI lineage: Eukaryota > Metazoa > Arthropoda > Malacostraca > Decapoda > Parastacidae > Cherax > Cherax destructor. Next base: position 14,703 of record WNWK01028081.1, on the reverse strand, counting down.
GCCCGGCTGGTCAGGTACCGACTTTAGGTGCCTGTTCAGTGCCTGCTTGAAGACAGCCAGGGGTTTTTGGTAATCCCCTGATGTATGCTGGGAGGCAGTTGAACAATCTTGGGCCACTGATACTTATTGTGTTGTCCCTCAACGTGCTAGTGGCACCCTGCTCTTCATTGGGGATGTTACATCGCCTGTTGAGTCTTTGCTTTCGTACGGAGTGATGTTCATGTGCAAGTTTGGTACTAATCCCTCGAGAATTTTCCATGTGTATATAATAATGTATCTCTCCCGCCTGCGTTCTAGAGAGTACAGGTTTAGGAACTTCAAGCGTTCCATATTGAGGTGGTTTATCGCAATTATGCGTGCCTTGAAGGTTCTCTGCACATTCTCAAGGTCAGCAATTTCACCCGCCTTGAAAGGTGCAGTTAGTGTGCAGCAATATTCCAGCCTAGATAGAACAAGCGATCTGTAAGTGTCAACATGGGCTTTGCATCCCTGGTTTTGAAGGTTCTCATTATCCATCCTGTCATTTTTCTAGCAGATGCAATTGCTAAGGTGTTATGGTCCTTGAAGGTGAGATCCTCTGACATGATCACTCCCAGGTCTTTGACATTAGTTTTCTCTCTATTGTGTGGTTGGAATTAGTTTTGTACTCCGATGAGATTTTAATTTCTTCACGTTTTCCGTATCTGAGTAATTGAAATTTAATAATAATAATAATAAGAATAATAATAATAATAATAATAATAATACTTTATTTACTACAAGTACATGTACACGGTATACAGACTATATAGAAAGCCGCTTGTTATGCTGAGCATTTCTCATCATATATATACATATATATATATATATATATTATATATATATATATATATATATATATATATATATATATATATATATATATATATATATATATATATATATATATATATATATATATATATGTGTGTGTGTGTGTGTGTGTGTGTGTGTGTGTGTGTCGTGCCGATTAGGTAAAACTGGTCAATTAGCAAGAACTCATCTAAAATTAAGTCCTTTCTAAAAATTTCTCTTATACGTTTAAAGATATATTTTTTTCATTTATGTTAATGTAAGAATTTATAATTTTGTACTAAGACAAACTTTGAAAACCTACCTAACCTTATTACAACAAGCGCAATTTAATTTAGCCTAACCCAACTAAATATATTTTAGATACGTTAACATTAATTTAATAATATACAAACACACTGAAATATATTTTTTTCGTTATGTTCAGAATGATTTTGGCGAAATTAAATTATTGCATACACAAATTTTCACTTGTCTTATATGGCAAGGTGAGCGTTGCTATTTAAGCCAAAATCGCAAATTTTACCTAATCGGCACGACATATATATATATATATATATATATATATATATATATATGCAGAACAACCAGTGAAAAAATAGCGAAATTCCAAGCACTTTCGTGACTTCTCACATTATCAAGGAACTATAAAAATAAAATAAAAGGTTAACAGGAAGGCATATAAGGACGAGACTACACCTCGCTGCCCCCCCCCCCCCAAAGACACCTGACGTTTTATGATGATGTTGGTAGGTAGTTAGTGATCCATTAAATACAGTTTAAATTCTACCGAAAAATTTGTCTAATGTACCTTAAATTATTCCCAAATTTTATAAATTATATGTAAGGGTTCTGGAGCATGCAAAGCAAGCAAGTGAACATTGTAGACAGATACATATCTTAAATGACGGCTCAACGTCCCAGCAGCCGCCCCCAGAGCCGTTTCTTGGAGGAGCCGTAAATGCTCCAGCCCAGGGCTGTGGGAATTCAAGTAAGCATAAGTACATAGATTTAGATATTTTGCCACCGAAGTGGCTAGTTTATTGTGCACCCCATATTCATCCTGTGGACGGTAGCGCAAGAGCATATGGATACACAAAAGGCCTAGGCACTAGGCCCCAAAAGGGTTAACAATTGTACATTTGGATTTATATCTACATTTCACTTATCTGTTACAAGCAAATTTAGGAAATTTACTTAGTATAACTGGTATCTTATTTTCATGAATAAGATATCTTGACATGTCACATAGGTTATTATACTGTCTATCTCTATATTCCTCAATAAGTGGACAATTAAGCACATAGTGTTCAAGACAGTGACCATATGCCTGATCACATAATTTGCATTTAGTTTGATCATCATCTGTGTCTCCCAAACTGCCAGAAGTACTTGTAGCCAAGCCTAAGCCTGGCCACTACAACACCAGTCAGTCTGTTCACATTGCAAGTTGCTCCATAAACATACTTATCTATGTTCATGTTATCATAGTGGGTTATAGATCTACTCAGGCTTCTAACTGCATTCCTATAGCAATAATTTTCATTATTTATTTCTCTCCTAATATTATTCCTAATGTTAGACACAGATATACCAAAGTTATATTCTACATTCTCCTTCTGGGTGCTCTTCTTGGCTAACATATCAACTTTATCATGAAGGAGTAATCCAATGTGTGATATAATCCATAGCAATTGTACATTAATTCCTTTGTCCCGGATTTTTGAGTATCTATACCTGGCTTCTCCAATGAGCATGTTGTTAGAGTCATTATATGAGTCAAGAGCCTTCAGTGATGACAGTACATAATTGCCCCAAAGGAGGATATATTTCAGTATTTCACTGGTAACTAATGCTGAATAAAAAACTTACTTGTTTGGGCTCAATGGCCCGCCGATAACGGGTTATATTGGTAAATCTAGACATGATATGACCTTGCTATCTGCTGTAGCCGATCTAACTAGGTTTATAACTGACTAGACTTACCTGGGTATTTGTATCAGAAACGAAAGGTTTTCCCTGATTGAAGTATTAGTGTCTCACGGTTGCACTGTTTCTCTCACAAGATCATCCGCAACATACACTGTTACACTACACCAGGATCAAGTTTAGTTTTTGTTTCACGGTATTTCACACTTCACTGAGTCATAGTTCTACTGCGAATATTTGAGATTGTACTAGAGTAAAACACCAATCTGCTCTGCATAACACCCTCAGCCCTCGCTTTGCCCTCCTTACAAAGTATTTGCTGAATTCAGCATTATTACTCTTCCTTACTAACCACTGCAACAGTATTCAATACAAAATAGCAGATTTCCCAACTTAAGACTTATCCAGTGTTTTATGATAGCTTCAACTTGTAAATAAAGTGATGCAGGGTTTTCCTGTAATTTTCCTGCTAAGGGAAAGAGTCATTATTCTCTGTCACTCATATTACATGAACACTTAGTGCAACACGAGGTGGCGTGACTTCCTATGACGCTCTTAGTCACATACAGAATCAATTAAACTGTTGATCAGAAAGCAAGACGCCATTTGTCTCTTCTGTGAGGGTAGAGTTACTCATGTCCCTTAAGAGTCTGAAAGGGGCTATATATATATATATATATATATATATATATATATATATATATATATATATATATATATATATATATATATATATATATATATATATATATATATATATATATATATATATATATATATATATATATATATATATATATATATATATATATATATATATATATATATATATATATATATATATATATATATGTTGGATCTAGGCCTGATCAACCAGGCTGTTACTGCTGGCCGCACGCAGTCCAACGTACGAACCACAGCCTGGCTGGTCAGGTACCGACTTTAGGTGCCTGTTCAGTGCTTGCTTGAAGACAGCCAGGGGTTTGTTGGTAATCCCCCTGATGTATGCTGGGAGGCAGTTGAACAGTCTTGGGCCCCTGACACTTATTGTGTTGTCCCTCAACGTGCTAGTGGCACCCCTGCTTTTCATTGGGGGGATGTTACATCGCCTGCCGAGTCTTTTCCTTTCGTAGGGAGTGACTCTCGTGTGCAAGTTTGGTACTAATCCCTCGAGAATTTTCCAGTGTATATAATAATGTATCTCTCCCGCCTGCGTTCTAGGGAGTACAGGTTTAGGAACTTCAAGCGTTCCCAGTAATTGAGGTGGTTTATCGCAATTATGCGTGCCGTGAAGGTTCTCTGCACATTTTCTAGGTCAGCAATTTCACCTGCCTTGAAAGGTGCAGTTAGTGTGCAGCAATATTCCAGCCTAGATTGAACAAGCGACCTGAAAAGTGTCAATATGGGCTTGGTATCCCTGGTTTTGAAGGTTCTCATTATCCATCCTGTCATTTTTCTAGCAGATGTGATTGCTACGGTGTTATGGTCCTTGAAGGTGAGATCCTCTGACATGATCACTCCCAGGTCTTTGACATTAGTTTTTCGCTCTATTGTGTGGTTGTGTTTTCCATATTGATATTGTAGGTTGGTAATCAGCACCCACCCAGGGAGGTACTACCGTCCTGCCAAGTGAGTGTAAAACGAAAACCTGTATTGGGGGCTCTGGTGGTCTGGTGGCTAAAGCTCTCGCTTCACACGGCGAGGGCCTGGGTTCGATTCCCAGCCAGGGCAGAAACATTGGGCGTGTTTCTTTACACCTGTTGTCTATGTTCCCCATCAGTAAAATGGGTACCTGGGTGTTAGTCGACTGGTGTGAGTCGCATCCTAGGACACTGACCTAATCTGCCCGAAATGCTCAGCATAACAAGGGACTTTCTATATAGTAGTATGTCATTGATGTCAGCTAGGCCTGTATACCATGTACATGTACTTGTAGTAAATAAAGATATTATTATTATTATTATTATTATTATTATTATTATTATTATTACATGATGGTAGGATTGCTGGTGTCTTTTTTCTGTCTCATAAACATGCTACATCTACTTACACTTAGGTCATCTGACGCCACTGGAGGACAGGAGAGATAGGGGAGGACATGATAACGACATATAAAATACTGATAGGAATTGACAAGGTGGACAGATACAGAATGTTCCAGAGATGGGACACAGCAACAAGGGGTCACAGTTGGAAGTTGAAGACTCAGATGAATCACAGGGATGTTAGGAAGTATTTCTTCAGTCACAGAGTGGTCAGGAAGTGGAATAGTTTGGGAAGCGATGTAGTGGAGGCAGGATCCATTCATAGCTTTACGAAGAGGTATGATAAAGCTCATGACGCAGGGAGAGTGACCCAGTAGTGGCCAGTGAAGAGGCGGGACCATGAGCTATGACTCGACCCCTGCAACCACAACTAGGTGAGCACATGTATGTACAAGCATATATATATATGCACCTCTCTGGCTTTTCTTCTATTTTCTTACTAGTTCTTGTTCTTGTTTATTTCCTCTTATCTCCATGGGGAAGTGGAACAGAATTCTTCCTCCGTGAGCCATGTGTATTGTAAGAGGCGACTAAAATGCCGGGAACATGGAGCTAGTAACCCCTTCTCCTCTACATATATATTACTAAATTTAAAAGGAAAAAACTTTTGTTTTACCTTTTGGGCCACCCTGCCTAGCTGGGATACGGCCAAAGGGGCTTTTGACATGTACACCCAACTAGTATTATATTCTTTTGTACAACTAGGTATCATTTCAAAATAAAATTCTTATTCTTATTCTTTTTATATAATATAATATATAGTATATATATATGATATATATATATATATATATATATATATATATATATATATATATATATATATATATATATATATATATATATATATATATATATATATATGCAAAAGATCACAGTAAACAGGTGATATCAAAATATGCAAGACACCCACTATGAAAAATAGAAGAATTCCAACGCTTTCGTGACTGTCATTATCGGAACATGATAGTTCCTTGATAATGTGATAGTTCCTTGATAATGTGGTAGTCACGAAAGCGCTTGGAATTCTTCTATTTTTTATAGGTTGATAACTTATATATATATATATATATATATATATATATATATATATATATATATATATATATATATATATATATATATATATATATATATAGTAATAGCAGGCGATGTAACATCCCTCCAATGAAAAGCAGGGGTGCCACTAGCACGTTGAGAGACAACACAATAAGTGTCAGGGGCCCAAGACTGTTCAACTGCCTCCCAGCATACATCAGGGGGATTACCCACAAACCCCTGGCTGTCTTCAAGCAGGCACTGGACAGGCACCTAAAGTCGGTACCTGACCAGCCGTTCTGTGGTTCGTTCGCTGGACTGCGTGCGGCCAGCAGTAACAGCCTGGTTGTTGTTGTTGTTGGGGTTTTATTGGGCCACTGACAGCATACGCCGTATCTAGCCCTGCCGTTCAACGCTCGGAGAAGGAACTCGACCAAAGTGGAAGGATGTTAGACTAATAACTGCGTATTATATGTCCCAAATGGGTCCTGAAGCCAGCAAGAATGTGCAGGTACAGGCCAATATCTCCTGATGGTCTGGAGGATCAAACCCCTCCCCATTAAGAAGGAGAGGTAGGGTTAAAGACTGCATCCCAAACGTGTGCAAGGCCGCACGGAGAACAGTCCGTACAGAGTGATAACGTGGGCACCACAGTAGGAAGTGTTCCACCATCTCAGGCTGTGAGGGACACCACGGGCAGTACGGAGAGTCTGTCATTCGACGGTGGTGTAGATGAGCCGCCAGTCGTGAGTGCCCAACCCAGAGGTGAGTCAGTGCAACATCCACTGAGCGATTGGGATGTCGAGCCCAAGGGCAGGGACCATTAAAAGATCGGACAGAACTCAATGCCGAAGTAGAGAGGGAGCATACCAGTTCATTCTGCCATAAATGATGGATTTCCTTCCAAACGGTCCTTGTGAAATCACTGCAGCCCAGCGCAAGAGAGGTAATGGTAGGAAGTGCATGTGCGAGGGAGGCTGCTCGATCGGCCACTTCATTGCCCCGAATGCCAACATGGGCAGGTACCCACTGAAGGGAGATGCTCCAGCCTGGACTTCGCAAAAATCGTCCTTGTCGAACAAGGACGCGTAGGGACCGTGGACGGTCAGAACACAAAAATGCTAGGGAAGATTGGGAATCAGAGAAGAGAACCAAAGGCTGAGGAGGGAGGTGAGCAAGGACAAAAACCAAGGCCTGGTGAATGGCGAAGAGCTCTCCTGCTAGGACCGAGTGAGCGGGGTCTAACCACCAGGTTTGACACAGAGAAAGATCAGCAAAGAATGCAGCAGAAGATGTAGAAGGAAGGAATTTTGTGCTGAGTCGTCCATGTAGATGGAGAAGGAAGAACCATACATGACAGCGCGAAACTCTTCAAAGAGAATTGCAGCTATCCAGGGGAGTTTCCTGTTCCTAGAAGGCCAATCCAGATGGATGTACCGTGTCAGGTCCATCCAGGGGACGACCGGGGAGTGAAGAGGGGAGGGAGTCACCATTGGTGCAGGGAGTGAAAGGTAGGTCAAGGAACGTTGGGCCCTGGCCACAAAGGAAGGCTGAACCAAACGTGGGGGGACAGAGGCTGCCTCCCACACCCGTGATGAGAGGCAGCACAGGTGAGTACAAGGCAGAGAGGCCAGATGATGGAGCCGTAAACAGTTCCTTGCCATTCTCATTGACGAGAGGGGGACTATCCAAGGCTCTGCTTCCAAGGCTGCAATGGGGGTAGAGGGGAACGCCCCCAGCATACTGCGGATGGCAGAATTCTGGAGAATGTCCAGGCGGTGAAGAGAGGAGGAAGAAGCCAAGCCATACACCTCACTCGCATAGGTGAGTTTGCTGCGAACCATAGCTGTATAAAATTTAAAGAGGAGGTCGCGATCCGCCCCCCACTTAGTGCCAGAGATCCGGTGCATGAGTGCAGTGTGGCGTGCACATGAGAGGTGGAGGGCTATTATGTGTTTCCTCCATGTCAAGAGTGGTGCATCCAAAGTGACACTCAACCATCTATGAGAAGAGACCATCGGGATTGGTGTCTGACCCAATGAAACAGATGGAAGAGTAAAGAGGCGTCGTCTAGTAAAACATAAGAGCCGGGACTTGGCGACACTAACCTCCAAACCCCAGGTGGCAGCCCATGAAGTTATGCACTGTAGGGCATGCTGAAGGTTTTCCTGTGCAGCCAGCAAAGTAGAGGCACAGTACATAAGGGCCTCATCATCCGCATACACCAGGGTATGCACACCCTGTATGGAAAGGAGATCCGACATTAATACAGAAAAAAGAAGTGGACTAAGAACGGATCCCTGGGGCACTCCCCGGTATATAGGACGGGTTGAGGACATCGTGCCACCTACTGCAACCCGGAAGGTTCGCCCTTGTAAAAAGTTGCGCATCCAACGGAGGGGGGGCTCCTGCCAGCCCCATGCGAGCTAGCTTAAAAAGTATCGCTGTGTGGGATGCAGAATCAAATGCTCCACGCAGATCCAAAAAGACAGCCAGAAGGCATATTTTCAAATGAAGTATGCACTAACTGCACAAATTGAAGCAAAGAGTCGAGGGTGGATCGACCCTAACGGAAGCCACTCTGGTTTTCAGGTAAGAGGCCATGTTCCTCAGTCCACCATGAGAGATGGGTGGCCACCAGTCTTTCCAACACTTTACCCAAGCAGGGCAGTAAAGCAATGGGTCAGTAAGAGTCTGGTTGGGTATCATCTTTGCCTGGCTTCAGAATCAGAACCAGGAGAGAGTGCTTCCACGCATCGGGGAAAACTCCTTGAGACCAGCTGGCACTGAAAACCTCCAGCATGGCATCTGTACAAGAGGGGGATAAATGCAGTAAGAATGAATAAGGTACGTTATCCTCCCGAGGAGAAGAACGGGAAGAAAGCTGGGAGAGTGCCCACTGTAGTTCATGATAACTGAAGGGAGATGCCAGCACCTGGCAGTCAACCTCGGGTACTATAAACTGGCAGAGGACCCCATTTGATCACCTTAGAAGGTAGAGGGGGGGAAGAACAAACTTAGGCCCACAGAAACTAGCAAACAATTTCGCTTTATCCTGAGGGAAGAGTGGCGTTGCACCATCCCCCAACAAGGTAAAGGAGCTTACAGATCGTGATCCCAGCATAGAGTGGAAGAAACCCCATGCCCGGCTAGCAGAGGTGCAAAAAGAAAGAGAAGAACAGAAAGAAGCCCATGATTCACGTTTTGCATGGAGGAGTATTCGCTGACATAAAGCGTCAGCCCTTTGGTAGGCCAACTGTAGAGCCCTTGAAGGTTGGTGCCGCCCCTGTGCCCACGCCTTTCGACGTGCCTTCACTGCCTGGAGGCACTCATCATTCCACCACGGAACCCGGGGGTGAGAACGGGAGAAGCTCCAAGAAAGAGGAAATGAATGGGAGCCTGCCTCTAACATGGCCCCTTGAAGGGATGCAACGGCATCGTCCAACAGAGAGTCTTGAGGCAGGCTATAATCAAAGAGTGTGTTACTGTAGCTCGTCCAACCGGCCTGAGTGGTTTTCCACCGTGGATGAATTGCTGTCACTGGCACTGCTGGGGCTCCATTGGTAGATACAGTGACAGGGAGATGATCACTCCCCATGAAGGGGCCTACAGAAACAACGGTTGTAGTAAAATACCCACACCCAAGAACGAGGTCCAGGGTAGAAGCTCGCCCTGTGTAAGGATCCACTCTAGTCTCCAATCCTGGTGGTGTGAGCAACAAAAGGGGAGATGCGAGGAGGGCTTGGAACAAGGCCCTACCTGTGGGATTCACCGATCCCAGCGAAATGGATGGCTCCCAGAAGTGGTGCCTAGCATTGAAATCCCCTATGACAAGTGCAGGACCACTGAGTTGCCCAAAGTAATGGGTAAACTCAATCTGTGTTACTGACCTTCCCGGATTGTAAAGCAGGAGGAAGGTACACCACTGAGTGCCTAAGGCAATGCGCACGGCTAGTTTCTAACACCCCATTCTCATAGGTTCTGAGGGAAAGGATCATACTCTGGAGCCGGCTACACACAAGAAGAGCTAGGCCATCACCACCCCTTTCAAGGCGATCCCGACGATAAACAGTAAAACCAGACAGCCGAACAGAATGACGAGGACGTAACCATGTCTCGGAGAGGCCCACCACGAGCGGCTGTACCTCAGCCAGATACTTCTGGAGGTCTGGGAGCTTCCCCAATATGGAACGAACGTTCCAGAGAAGAAAAATAGAGGAGTGGGAGTGAGTCACGTGTGCGAACTAAGAAGCCCGATGAGGCGAGGGAGAACCGAGAGACATGCAGTCACAAAAGAGGTGCCCTGTAGGAAGGAGTGAAGCACTTCCTCAACCAAATGGAGGACAGGGCGGAGAAATGAAGCCCAGGCAGGCGAGAGTGAAACAGCGGAACCATCAATAGCGAAGGGTCCTGAAACAGGGGCAGGCTGGGGCTGGGGTTGAGGAGAAATGGAGGGGGAGGACTTCTGTGAGGAGTGAGACTCCGAGTCAGGCAAGAGGTCCATTTGGACAAGGGGTGGGGTACCAAACTGCGAGTTGATCTTGAAGCTGCACCACCTTGACGGGAGGATAAGCGTCATGAACGAGGAGGAACATGAGCAATAACTTCCGCAGTGGAAGCCGGATCTGAAGACACCTTGAGATGATGTTGACCCGGAGGTTGGGAATCCTCTGAAGGTAGAGAGAGTTCTGCAAGAGCTGCAAAACGGTTTGAAACAGGGACATTAGGGGCCGCTGAACGAAATGACTCGACTTTTTTATTTGTTTACCAATTGCCAAAAAGCAAATGAACCATGCAAGATTTACTGAAAATTCCTAAAAATTCCACTTAGGAGTGAGCTCCTCCGAAGTGGTAGTTGGGAGAGTTGTGTTGACATTTTCTGCTGATAGAACACTTCTACGTCCCTCGTGTAGCATGTACCAATTCTGTAATAAAGCTTATCTTCATTCTAAAAAAAAATACAATTTGTAGGTTTCTTGACATTTAGCAAGATATCGGACTTTTATCCACACACAAATCTGAAAATATTTGGGATACTTCAAAAAGGTACATGCTATAATAATAATACTTTATTTAGACATGGTACAAAGATACATTGTTGGGTTTACATGATAACATAGGTATAAAAGAGATGTACATGCCAAAAGCCCCTAATATGCTGCGCATTGCGGGCATTCTTAGGACTACTTAGACTACATGGTAAAAAATTATGTTTGATAATGTATATAATAAGTATAATTGTGTATCTATGTTATAAAGTTTGAATATAAGTTGAACATATCAATGTATGTATTATTCATAACAGGTTTTTACATTTAAGTGAGTAATCAGGTTTTTACATTTAAGTGAGTAATCAGGTTTTTACATATAAGTGATTATTCTACTTTGTTGGGAATGTTTGATATTGAGCATTTAGGTTTGGGTGAGAAGGTGGTTTTTTAGCATCTTTTTGAATTGGGGTACAGACAGGGTTTCTTTGGCAATGACAGGTAATGAATTACAAATTTTCGTGCCTTTTATATGCATTGAGTTTTTACATAGTGTTAGATGGACACGGGGAACATCGAGGAGTGATCTGTGTCTAGTGTTATGGTCATGTGTCCTATCTTGTAAAGCAATCATTCTTCTATGTTTGTTGTGAAAATAACGTCAATTATTTCATTAATAATGACTCCATTTGGCTAATTAAGTAAATAACTTACTTCCGAGATAATGGCCGAAACGCGCGGCAGCCCGAGTACTCGGAAAAAAAAATCCCGAAAAAATGCTTGTTTTTTCCACTTTTCATCATTTACGAGTGTCTACTACAGTTTACCACCACTAAATCCGTTTTCTCTCATAATAGCGATGAGAGAATGGAAAAATAACCCTTATGGTCGTTGGCGAGCCTTCCACTACCTGGCCATAGACCGTCATATTATGCCACATAATATTTATTCTGGTGTGTTTTTCATGTTTCTATGCTATTAATATGTCGCCTTAAGTTATAATAGATCAATTGTAGTAAGTAAATAAATATTATTATTGATATTTGCGTAAGAAAAGAACAATTTGTTGGCTGGTGTGTCTTGGCCGCCACATCGTAATTTATGGCCTGTCAGCACTTCTTATCCGAGAAGGCCAGAGAAGGCTCCTGCTTGGTTCTCAGGCCATATTAGCCCCGCCCACTCTGCTATGATCTCAAATGGTGAATTTGTATTATATTAGAGAGAAAAATATAAGAAATTTATAAAAAAAAAACGGATTTTTTTTTTTTTTGCCCGTCAGCGCGCATGTTACGACAGGCGCCGTCACCATACATGTTATAAATTGCTATAATTCCTTGTAGAAACATCGTATAATGATGAGAATTATATGAGGGTGTTGCCAGAAAGATCAGCTATTTTTCGGTAAGAAAAACTCAATTTTCGTATTTTTTCATTTTTTTTTTCTCAGCGCTCTCACAATGCCAGCCCCCCCCCCCTTAGACATCACAGCTGCGGAGAACAGGTGGCCCGGCCGCACTGGTGCTGGGGAGATGCCCTTAGTAGGGGGCGCTGGAGACGAAGGAGGCAAGGGCTGACGGACTATGACTGGCTTTACGGACCGCAGGCTAGAGTTACATTCATCGAGGGAAAGGGATTGGGCCCTGGCTGAGTTTGCCAAATCAAGAGCCTGGCGATATGCTGGGCAAGACCGGACGTGACTTTGTGGACCCCTTTACAAAAGTATCATGAGGCAACACCGTCTTTGACCGCTGGGTGAAACCCACTACAGTTTGCACACCTAACCTTACCACGGCAGGACAACTCTCCATGTCCAAAAAGGAAACATTTCCGACACCGAAGAAGAGGAAAAGTATAAGGAAGGACAGGAAACCTTAGATTGCCAAAAAGTACAAATTTTGGGAGAGCACCTGAGCAACATACACGAACCATACGAGACGGGTAGGACGAGTCGAGAGGCTCCAAACCTCTCGTAAACCTAAGTCGTCCCCTCCACTCAAAACCAACTCAGAATGGATCTCCTCATCTGAGAGGGATGAGGAAATCGGTCCAATTCTACCGTAACAACAACCAGCAGCAAGGATTAAGGAGCGGACCTCCCAGCAGACGACATTCCACTTACCTAGGACATGGATGGCATTAAGTGGTAAATTTCTGGCCAGAAAAGACTTACGATGTAGTCGGAGCCTTAGGGCAGTATCCCTACCGAGTTGCTGGACACCCTCGTCTATGCAGGCCTTGCCGAAAGGAGAGCCACTGATGGCATTAGTGACTTCCCGTGGATTGGTGAAGGGTGTACCACCAGCCTTGGGACGCACGAGAACCACCATCACATCTGGAGTAATGTGGGGTGGAGAAGGAGCACAGTCTAGACAAGAAGTTGGTTGGCGTTTAGGGCTAGACAGGGGCCTGGCTCCATCATCAACCTCAAGGGCTCGTTTATAAATCCCAGCAGGGGACACAATAGTCATATCATGGTCCAGAGGCGAGGAAACAGTTGTCAACTGAGTATGGACCAGAGGGGGGGTCCCCCCGATAGGGGCGAACGACATCCCAGTCGAACTCTCCAGAAATGGGTCAAACAACACCTCCTGATAGGAAGAAATTAATAAAAGAACACGCACACAAAAAAAATACAGTGAAGAGCCTAAACAGGACCGTCACCACCAACAAACAACTGAGGAGCCTTCAGAAAGCACGTCTCGATCAGCTGAGTGACAACCACCAACTCCAACAGCCTGGTTGATCAGGCCCTGATCCAGCATGAGGCCTGGTCACGGACCGGGCCGCAGGGGCGTTGACCCCTGGAACTCTCTCCAGGTATACTCCAGGTATAGCAAGTAGAGGACCGGACCACGGGGGCGTTGACCCCTGGAACGACCTCCAGGTAGACAATTATGGGAATTTAAAGAAGTTAAAATGGAAAAAAAAGGACCCCAATAGAAATAAATCACTGACTTTTTTTTAGATTATCCTAGGTAATTTACACTATGCATGATAATTATACTTATGTGTATCTGTGCCTAAATAAACTTAGAAACAGAGGGAGAGGCGATCAATACAAGTGATGGAGGAGGGAGGGATGGAGTGATGGAGGGATCAGCTGGGGTGGTGATGGAGTACCAGCCATCAGTGTTGTTGTCACTCCTACACTAACACAAACATCTCTTCTTTACTTCCATTTTTTTATCTCTGACTCCCTGTTTTGTGCTAAATAAGAAGAACAGAGTCGTTCCACAGCCGTACGTATGTGTGTGTTACTGTAATGTGTGTGAGGTGCTGTGGTGAGTAATATTAGTGATAGATATTACCAGGACTCGTAACTGATAGATATTACCAGGACTCGTAACTGATAGATATTACCAGGACTCGTAACTGATAGATATTACCAGGACTCGTAATTGATATATATTACCAACACTCGTAACTGATAGATATTACCAGGACTCGTAACTGATAGATATTACCAGGACTCGTAACTGATAGATACCAGGACTCGTTTGATAATATTTCCAACACTTAACTGATAGATATTACCAGGATCGTAACTGATAGTTATTACCAGGACCCTAAAAAGTAAGGAAGTAAGTTAGTCAGGTATACACAATACATTTACATACATTATTACATAGCAACATATGTGTACAGAACCCAGGGTAACCCAGTAGACAGAGTGACTTATTTCCATTGGGGTCTTATACTTTAATATTTTACGTAGGATATATATGTATTATATTATAAAGATATGTATACTAGAATAATAAAAGATTATTTCATATACATGTGTGTTAGCTAAAAAAATAAAAAATCATTCTCCTCCTTTTCTGTCGCTGCATTCATTAGGTACCTTTTGGTTCTCTTCTTGAACTGGTTCA